>LIAE01007073.1:17021-58340 GCA_002287525.1 Diploscapter pachys
TATGGTTTTCACGACTTTCTTTGATTTACGCGTCCCGTTCTCACCGGTCAATGTAATTGATGAGTTTTCAGGAAATGATAGAGAGTGATGTATTTTTGTATTTTGAAGTGTAGATTCCGAAAATATTTTGGTTTATGTCTCGAATTTCAATAAATCATTGATAGAAAATTAATTGATGCTTGCTAATTGTGAATTTAATATAGTGTAAAATAACATGAATGAGTTATGATTTATGGTCAATTGTAGTGATTTCTAAAGGTGAACAAATTTTAAAAAAGTTTCCGCAGACTTAATTCAAATTTTGGGAGAAATTTGATTTTTTGATTTTCGTTCTAATAATCTTGCGCTGGCGGAATTTTTAGAAGTTCTCTTTCTTCGAGAGAAAACCTTAAAGCGATAGATATTTTTAAAGGCGTGAAAAATCGGTATTTATTGGAAACAAACGCGAATATCTCATCCATCATTTTCTGCAGAGAATTTCGAATTTTCAAAGTTTTCCATTTCCTAAATGGAAAAGTGAGAGTTGTGAATGAAATGGAATGAATGAAAATGACAGGTTTTAATAATGAAAAGTAACTGTGTGATAGATGATAACTAGGCATATCGAATTTATTGAGGATGCTATATTTCGCCGTGCATTCAAATAATGAAATAAAGGGGGACAGGGCCTGATGGAAGAGACCTACATGAAAATTTACCATCATTTTCAGAACTAATGATATTTTTGCAATTTATTATCACCATTGAAAATAAATATCTTTCGAAATATCGTTTGATGAAAGTTATATCGATAATTTACTGAAACAGGCGTAGATATATAAATTATTGAAACAATTCGAAATTTCTTTTATCTATGATGTAAGTAACCACTACTATTCCATAGGATGTTTAAATTTACAATAAAATCTCAATTCAGGATAAAATACAGTGTCCGCTTCATAATTGCACTGGGTTGATTCATTAAATTTCAATTTTGTCGTCCTAAATTTCTGCCAACAAAGAAAAGACACAATGGAAACCGGAGAAGCTTCTAGGCAAATAGGGCAAAAACAATAGGTGACAATCATCAAAATAAAGCAACCATTGCGTTTCTGTACTTCAGTTTATGCATTTCTGTACCTAAAGACCAAAAGGCTGAGTCGTAATTGAGGTCAGGTCACAATTTACTACGGTTCGATGTCGGTATTCGGTTAGTTCAAAACAATTCGTTTTTCCACCGGAAACAAAATAACAAAGCATTTCATTTTTTCGTTGTTTGGCGAATTCACAGCATGAATATTTCATTTCATGCCGCTAATGATAGGAGGCTTCGATTTGAATCATTTCAAAAAAATAAATTTTGGAATTCAACCATTTGATATATAAGCCTAGCGCAATTAAATGAAATCGCTGAAAATGTCATTATAATGTGATGGCTATTTCTGAAACTGTTCCAACATCAAGATTGAAAATTTCTAGAATACTTGCATAATGTTGATATCAGTGTAGTTGGTGTCTATTATTTACATGTTTACATCTTCAGACTCACCAATATTTGACGTGTAATATAAAAAAAAAAACACATACACACATTTATACCCCTGGAATTGCCTTCTTTGTGCACGTTGTTGGAATATTTAATCTAGCAGCAGAAATCAACGGGATCGTAAAAACCAGGCCTTCCCCAATCTTTAAAATCACTGATGTTTACATTCCTGCAGAAATTTCAAAATATGTGCACCTACTGTCAACATGAGGAACACTCTTCTTGAAAATGGAACTTTTCCGAATACTCCAAGCAATAAAAGGATTCAAAACTTCCTAGAGAATATTTTGCAGAGAAAAAGAACCTGGAAAATATTATGCGGAGAAAGTGGCAAAAAGCGATAAAAACTCTTCAAAAAACACCGTCGATGCGATACTTCCCTTATCAAAAGACGGGGATTCTCCCTTTGCGTCGTATTTATCATCTTCAAAGATTCCCAGCTGCAAGATGCGGGGTAAATCGGGGACCGAACTGGTTAACGCAATCATTCAAAGTGATTGTGGAAAATTATGATTTATGAAGGAAAATGATAATTGATATTGTGATAAAATGGGAGAGTAAGAAGCGATGCGGAATAATGAAGTTTCCTGAAATGAAAAAAGATTCTGCATTTTTGCATCTGATTTGCTATAAATAAAAATAACATTTAAAATAATTAAACTTTATTGCTATTGCCTGTTCCAATTGGAAGGGCAGCTCGAGCCATCATCTTTGGCTCTCAAGGAACGTGCCACTATCTCACGACAATTTGCAGACTGTGTAATTTCTAGGTGTCTTTTCCTGCGAAATATCCAAACCATTCTTGCCCAGCTACCATTGAGTACAGACGAAAGATGTTCTTTTCGCTTCTCTTAATCTCCATTCTCGCCTATATTAGTGGCACGTTCTTTGAAGGTGAAAGATGGAAAAAGCTGCTCTTTGAAATGGAACTAACAACAGAATATTTAGCTTGAATTAATTTTGTACGAATTCCCGTATTTCCGAACGGAACACTTTTCAAAAATACTGAATCACTAGCTAAAAATTTGAAGCATATCCTAAGTTTTAGATAAAGAATATTTTTATTGGAAATATGCAACACAACTTGGGAAACACATTATTATCATCTCTTGGATATTTTTTCTTCCATAAATTTGTAGCATATCATGAAAATTAAAACGATAAAAATCATTTATTCATTCAATATGATAAAAAAATCAGAAACATGAACAGAATATTGCTTGAATCATGAAATAATCAGATAATAATGATATGACATGTTTGGGTTGGAAATATTCCGATCGATTGAAATTCAACTCGATCAATCCATAAATAGTATGAGTTTCACCGGTAGATCACACCAATTTACGCAAAATGTGCGCAAATCTGGTGCGTAATAGGCATTATGCGAATGTACATAATAATGACAGGTACGAAAGGTTAATGGGTAATTAAGTAGAGGAAATTAATTGGTCAATTTTCGATTCAAACCGGAAGAGGCCCGTCGTCGTGAAGGCTTTTCAATGCTATCAGCTGAATCGTAATTGGCTGATTCGGTACTAAAATTAAGGTCTTCATTATTAGAGTTTTTATCAAGTAATCATTGTATGGAAAAAAAAAACAATTCTAGAAATAAATTGTTCTCTGATATCTTGCAGAGATGTGGATGAATATCGACTTGTGTGTTATATGAATTTTAAGGTTTTACTCTTAAACATGAATGAAAGCAATTAAGTCGGCATATTACTACAAGTTTATCTCTGCTCTCAGTAAGAAAACCATGAAACCTACCCCGCACAAGACAAACTTCGCATTTGACCCATTTGATGAGCGTTATTGCCCGGATAAGTCACTGTCACTGAAGCGGATAGGAGGCCTTTCGGAGGGAATATTCGGTGGGGGCTGAAAAATGAAAATAGGAATCATTCAGGGACTAACAGGCAATAACAGCATACGATTAAAATAAATAAAGAAAGAGGATCTTTTCTCTGATTTTTCTATTTTTTTTTAAGTTTTCGATACCATTATTTTTCTATCTGTTTAAATTTTGTCAAAGTACCTGGAAGGTGAAACAAGCGGTGAACTATTTGCTGATCCCTGACTAGCCCGTCGTCGCTGTTGAGCCTGTGCCATGGCTTCACGAAGTCGGAAGGTTCTTAGCTAAAGTTACACTTGTTAAAATTTATAAAAGAAATACACGATCAATTGTATTCTATTACACATGTCGTAGTTTCGAATATCGTGAAACATATCCGAAAATTTGTTTTGAAAGCCTCGCTTTCATAATTTTCTAAACAATACTTCTAATGCAATCAGAGTTGCTCTATAGTTGATGGTAAGGGTATAACTTGGGGTATTTTCAGCCACCCAAAGTGTAATAATGTTTAATTTACCTGACTACTCAAATGCGCCACGGTTTGATTTCGGTCGTTCAATTCAGTGGTGAGTTGCCTTATCCGATCTCCCTGCAGGTTGATTTGCTCTTGCAATTTCTCCATCGTCGCCATCACTTTGCGTTCAATTCCTTTTGCGTAGGCTTCTTTTTCGGAGAGTAACTAAATCTTTCTTATTTATTTTTCTACTGAAAACTTTCGTTTTTGGAGTTCTACTTTGATATTTTATCTTTCATCATCTCTATTGATGCTCAATTTCTCTTCAACTCTCTAGGGATTTTAGCTATGATTGCATTTGATTTGAGATGCATGATATGTCAAAAATAAGATTCAAAAATATTTCGAAACTCTTCTCCAATTTTTGATAAACGATCTTATGTAACATTTGTATGTCTCTCGCATCATCACTATTGCTTTTTTAATGAATCAAAAATATAATTTATTCTTATAATCGATACAATTAGAATATTTTCGGAAAATTTATGATAAAATAAAAAAAAATGTTCGTACCTGCTCCAGTTCAGCAATTCTGAGTTCCTGCTCTTTGAACCGTTTGATGAGCTCTGAGTGGTCATAGTTTGACAGGTCTGTGGACGCGGAAAGGCCTCCAGTGGACGAAACGAACAACTGCCGCTTCGCATCTGCAAATTGAAGAGATTATCTCGTAAAAACAGCGAGAAAGCGCAAGAACCTGAACAAATTGTGGTCAGCTGAGTGACAAATGACCGCTGTTTTCGAATAACTCAAGTTTATATTATAAAATCATCACTACAAATGCCTAATCAAAGTTTTTGTCTTATGAATTGAATATCTTCAAACTTATGATATAAGAAAAATGTTGATTGGTTTTCATTAAGAGACGAGTTTCGATGAGAGATCTGTTTCAAATTAATTCTTATATATCATTTTAATGGACTAAATTGCAAATATAGCAATTGATTTGGTGTCCCTTTTAGTTTGTAAGAATCACAATAATTATCATGAGTGTTTATAAGTAATCCAGAGACTCGTAATAGTGCTGTTGTAATACTATAAGATGGCATATAAAAATCGCACTATAACCGCATTATAAGATGAGATGTAAGGTTATAACTGTATTATGAGTCATTAAATCACAGAAAAGGTTGAAGGGTAATTACACTTTGATTACCTCTTAATTGATGGCCTAATTTGTCGATTTCCAAATGTAAGGCTTTCAGCATGTTGGCACCTTCTGATTGAAGAAATACGATTTGGGCCTGAATTTGATGATTAATTTAAATAAAATTGTAATGAATTTAAATTCAGATTAGTAAAAATGGTTTAAATAATATGGAGAGTTAAAATCAACCTCACTCTCTATGCTCTTCTCCTAACTTAACTCAATAAAGTCCTGAATGAATCAAAATCACGGTCGAAAAGTGCAAAGCGGTACTAATGGATTAATCGGAAGGAGTTAAAATAATGAGATAGCCGAGAAGGAAAGCGATGAAAATTTTATAAGAGGCGCGGGAAATTGAAACTAGATAGATTAAGTCCGTGTGGCAAAGGACTAAGCATTGAAGACTAAGCGCTAAGGACCCATTTTCAGGATGTGTCTTATGCTCTAGACACCCTTTAGACCGAGAGATGTCATTAATTTAGGATACTGGCAAAACGGAGCCGAGAAAAGGAGGAAAAGGACACGATGAAGCTTCGCAGCTAATTAGGAAACCTCGCAAAAAATATAAAATAACATCTAAGATTTCAAATAGGAAAAATAGTCCCTCACTGAAAAATAGAAATTGAATAACGGCTAAGACTTGTAATCAATTTTAGAGAATTTTTAATTCTATTCAATTTGGCTGCGAAAATAATCAGATGAATAGCAAAAAGTAGATGCAACAGATATGCTTCAAAGTAAATCCATTAGATTTAGCTGAGAATTTTTTAAGTCTAATTTTAGGATAAAATGCATTCCATAAAATAATGGAGCATGTTGAAAATTGCATGCTGTCTATTCATTGATTCTGTGAGACGTATTTGATGATGAAAATGGACCCTTGCAAATTGTAAGGATAAATTAATGAATGACAAATAAGAAAATTATTTTTAAAAAATGATAGTTTGAATGATATTAATAAAGATCGAAAAATTTGAAACAACTTTAAAACATAGCATTCCTCATTCAGACTCTTTTAAAATCAATACTGTTCAAAACCGCCGCAATTACTGAACAAGAAATCGAATCACAAAATTAGACCGAACTCAAACAACTTGAAGAAAGAACGTTTGTGAACAGAGAAATTACGAGACAAAATCGTGTATGTTTCAAAATCTTTGGCCTTTACTTTATGTCAATAGAGAGTAGTGCGAGCATCTAATATTCTTCTAATCACAAAATTGCATTCATTTGATTTACTTTAAAAATGTAATTTTATTCTTATGTTTCAAGATGTTAGAATTCTATTTAGTTTCACTAAATTTAATGATAGTGTGTAATTGTAATTGTTATTTTCTAATTACAAAATGCGCGCATTTTGTCTATTTTGATTAGTGCAATTCCTCCGAATATATTTTTAAATGCTCGGCAAACATTTAATCTCAAAAGATCTTAATATCAGCTCTAATGCATTCGGTAAATTTTACTAAGTATTTTTCAAGTCTAGTAACTTTCGAAAAAATGACCTTTTCGTGCTTCCTCCACTGATCGTCTCGTTCTCTGAGCGCTTCCCGCAATCTACGTTCCAAATCTGCCTCTGTTATCTGAAAATAAATAAATTGAAAATTCAAAATCGAGCACCATCGCAAAATTCAATCTATTTCCCATAAAAAACGAGTTTCAGAAAAAAAAAACATTATCAAATAATTAATTTCCTATTTAAAATAAAACATTTCCGATTAGTTTTGAGAGCAGAAAACATATAATTTGAAACTAAAACAATAGATTTTTGGCGATCCTAAACTATAAGAAAACGCGGATCGAATTTTTAGAAACACGAATGTCATTTTTCAAGAGAGCACCGACCGCGAAAAACGAGTGTAATTTGAGAAACCGAGAAAAATGTCGTGATGTATCTGACAAATATTGTGTCTGATTGACATTTTATGCCAAAAATCACTGAAAATTGGGTTTTTAATGATAATGACCGTGAAAAAAATTCGCTACTTATAAAATAATGAAAATTCATAAGTGATCATGTGAAAACCGTGATTTTTCAACACGAATCGTGAATACTCCGAGGCACTTTGATTTTATTTGCAGAAAAACCGTTTTTTCGGGAGAGATTATGGTAATAATTCAATGACTGTGACTAAATGGTCGGAATCTTTTTTTCCTTTGGCTCTCATAATTTTCAACGATGTTTCGCTTACACTGTAACTTTTATAAATCGAAACAGATGATTGTTATTTTTAAATATCGATAGGAAAGTTGGACGGATAATGTTGCATGGTTTCGTGAAAAACTATGTAAGAGATCTATCATTGGTATACAGTTTGTAAAAAATCGAATGGTTTTTCAACTTTTTTGAGTGAAAAACCTCACTTCTCTTTACTCTAAATATTTTTTGTCAAGATTTTATAGATAAATATTAACATTCTCAATAGGAATCAAATAATTCATACCAATTTTTCCACCTGCACCTTCGGCTTTTCGATGACTGCCTTCTGAATTGGTTTGACGATATTTTCAGTATCGTTGTGTGATTCAGATGTCAACGACGATGACGGAGATATGTTCAAATTTGATGGAGGTGTTATGTTCTCAGATCGTTTGAAGAAATCTAAACTTATAATGTGAATTCCTCCATATTTTATAAACACGATATTTACCGAAGGACGCACAATTGGATAATTTATTTTTGTTTATATAAAATGGGCATTTTATGAAACATAGTCATTTGAAATCTTTGCCACATTTCCATTTGATCTATTGAATTGCAATAGCGATTTTCTTCATAAAAAATTTCAAATAAGTTTCATTTCAAACGATATCAATTATTGAACCATCATTCAAAAATGGTGTACATATCTCATTTTAACCAAACTTGCAATAAACTAATATTTACCTGCATTATTAGGTATCCGTTTGACGGCAATACCCGTAGACATTCTTTGGGGCTGGGTTTCAAAATATTTGATAGATCCTTCCGACTCAGTAAGTTCGTGCAATCCACTCCTCTCTCGACCCTGCAAAATGCACTTTGTCCATATTTGAACTTTTCCGAGAAAAAAAAATGGTCGTTTCGCGTCAAAAATAGCGAGGCGATCCGTGAGCACGAGTAAAAATTGCAGAAAATGAACCGGAATTGAATATTGAGAAAACAGATATTTGAACTAAACTCGGAAAATGATTCCTAATTTTCAAGTTATGATGAAGAATGAGTGGAAGAAGCAGTTTGAGATAATTTATAGCCTATTTTAATATTCAATGGTCAATAATTTTTTAGAAAAAATAAAGAAACCGACGGAAATACGTTTCGTGGAAAATTTTCTGAGGACAAAGATAGGAAAATGAGAGAAAGATACGGAATCCTAGCTTCACTCTAGACGAAATGTAACATTATCCAGAGCTAATGTAAGAGTGACTAAATTTTATTCGAGTAAGTCGAGACGATCACTTTCTTACGAACAATCTTAGTCATCTAATGAAGGGCAGAAATTCAAAGTCGGTTGAAATAAGTTGCAAGTTTTGACAGATTTCAAGGAAATACGGGCAGTTGAAACTTGAAAATAAAGAGGAAGAATCCCTCTTTATGACTAAAACTTGAAGGTTTTCATTATCTGCCATTCCAAAATGAAGATCATCTTTTGAAAATCAGTTGTTCAAAAGTTGATTTCCGTGTTTCAAATGAATAAAACAATGAAAAAAGGGAACAGGGAAGAATAATCCGACTATACCTCTTCAAGGGCCGATAATATTCTCAAATTCGTTACATAATAGCTTGAAAAATTCTATTTTAGTATTTTTCAACAATGCTCAAATCCTAGCGAAAAATATCAATTAGCAGTGACATGTTATTAACGCATGATATTCCTAAATCATTATAAAAAAGTATCAACCAAGAAAAATAGGTTCTTTCTCTACAGATTATTCTATACGAAATATAAAAGAAAAGAACCAATAGAAAACATGCTCGTTCTCTTTCAAATAACGATAAAGTTTTCAATTCAATCAATTGCTACTCTTGAACGCGGAAATCAATCGATTTGAAATGCGAAGAATAAATAGAAGTACGACTGGGGCAATGGAATAAAAATGAAAAATCGGTAAGGCAGACCTGGCAGAGAATGCAGAGAGATGTAATGACGAACGATTTATTGAGTGAATTTTCGACGACAATGCCACTTTCCTCTAGAGACACTCTTACTCTCGCGCCGTAGCGAGGAAAACTAGCACCCAATGTGTAGCAGCTCTAACCCTACCACGTAACTCTCTAGTTACACATAGACATAACTGGTAACTGGACCTTACCCTGCTTCTTTCCTTCTCTAACCGTTCTCTAATATTTTCTTCCTCTCTAGATGAAGAAAGGATGGAGTTAGAATGGAGTATATGCAAAAAAAATTATCCATTTTTAAAAATTTCTCTTAAAATCAATAATAACTGAATCTAACTTTTCCACTTCTATTACTTTCCTTTCTTTTCGTAAATTCCCGTACTATTTCTATGATTTTTCGCTTCTCTATTGATTCACAATAATATCTCCCTCACTTTCATCTCACGCGCAGCAGGGCCAAATTACACCCGGCAGAAATTGCAATTTACCGGAAAATTTCGGATTCTCAGACGAGATTGCATCTTGCATTTTACAATATTAGCGAGAGATTATGGAATATTAGAGAAGAAGAGAGAAAAGATGGACAAATTTCGAAAGTGTAAACAAATCACATAATGATATTGAAATGGTCGAATAGAATGTAATGGGACGAAATGAAATAGATAATATCATATTCACGTTCTCTCTTGAAGTAATTGATTTTCAGAAAAGAAGTTTCATTTTTATGGAGACTGAAAGGAACGACATTTTCGAAGAGGAACTAATTAATGAAAATTTCACTCATGTGATAAAAGATGTCTGATAGAATCAGCTGATATCAAAATTAAAAAATAGTCAAGTGGTTGAGTGCATTAGTGTATCATCAACAAGTCGCTTTAGAGATTTGCTTACGGCGCAGTTGTCATAAGCACGAGCCCTCTTTCGGCTCCGAGGCCGTGACACTCAGTCCGATGTTCACGGGGGGAGACTCGTAAAGTGCGCAAAAACAGAAAATAAACCGAGGAAAACACGGATGACTAAATTTATACCCCAACGGCCATTTCGTCGGTCAAATGATCAGGAATAAAACCCCGGAAATGGGCAGGGGAAAATATTACTTCTGGAATTTTCCCTTAATTATGGTTTATCATGCGATTAGAAGCTAAAAATCGTGAAAAATTGCAACTTCGAATTGCAAAAAGTGACAGGTGAAGTTAAAATATCATTTTTTCAAAACCTTGAGATAAGGTTAGAAGTCCCCGTAATGTTCTCAAAGTACAGCTGGAGCCCTACAAGAGATCTGAATTTACGTGAGCTTTCCCCCGTGGTCAAGTGACACTGCACTGCGAGCTTCAACCCGCTCAGCTGATTCTTTCTTTCTCTGCAATTTCCCGGTCTTTTTCTATTTATAAAGCTCACTAGCTTCACTCAGCGTTCATTTGAAGTTCATCCATTCTTTTTTCGAAAATTTGAATTTTTCAAGAATACCCTTTTACATCCTTGCATTTCCATATTAGCCCCTTGTTTATCGATTCAACAAATGAATAAAAATAACACCAGCGTATCTGCACTTAGCAACTGCATAAATAGACGTAAGCAAAGCATTGTCGAATGGTTTTTCAATGAATGAATCATAAATACCAAATGGTAATTATTCAATACACTCAAAACTGAAATAGAACGTAGAAAATCGGAAACTAGAAAGTCGTTTGTTAATTCTCAAAAATCAATTTTCAGGAAAATGTAAGAATTCCGTAAGAAAATCGGGAAAAATGTTCCTAGACTCGAAATGTTTGCTAATTATCTTTCATTCAGACACTAACTCAGCGTAAATTATCGAGAAAGTGCGTTTTTCAAGAATAAGAATGAAAAATGAATTGCCTCATAGAAAAAAAAACGAAAATTTGGACTTTTCAGGATAAAAATGGAAATCGAACGGTGGCCTATAAAAATTGCATGACCTGGGCGGCTGGGAACAAATTTGCAAGTGAGCGGCCGAGGGCCGGAAAAAGGAAAATGGCCAGGCTCAAAAAAGTCGATATTGCCAGAGAGAGAGGCAGGGCGAAGCCATACAAGGCAGAGGAAGGGGAAGGAAGAAGGGAAAAGTGTCGCAGTTTAGAGGGAGAGAGAGAGAGAGAGAGAGGGGGAAGAGAAAGAAAATTGGAGAGACAGAAAAATGACGAGGAGAAAAGAAGCAGAAAGAAAGAGAAGGAAAGAGAGAAAAGAAAACGAGAATGAATTATGAGAGATTGACAAAGACACAAAAGTGCATCACTTGAATTTAACATTTCACATTTCATAGTCATAAAACCAATAGATACAAGGGTTTTGACGATTTACAAGCCATAGTAGAGCAAGGGAGAGAGAAATACAGATACAATTTCCGTTTGAAGTTCAACAAATTCAGTGAAATTTATGAAATCTATGACTTTGAAAATCTGAATGATCTGGAAAAAGAAAAAAATAAGTGTTTTGAAAGTTTCGAAATGAAGTGGAAGCTCAATCGATACAACATTGTAAAATTTGCCATGTTCAAAATTAAAAGAATTTATTATTAACAAATAATAATGACTTCATCAATACGATGATTTTATTCTCGAATATGTTAATTCTATCGATTACCACTCGCCTTTCATGAATGTGTTAGTGTAGTAGTTCATATAATCTCGAGTCCAAAGCTGAAAATCATAAATTTTTAAGCATGTGATTATTCGAAATACAAAAGAGACTTATTATATTCAAAAAATTTTATTGCATTTCAGAAAAAAAAACTATTATAAATCGCTTACCGTCCAGTCTAATGGATCCTTTCCACCCGGAAAAGTCGATTTCTCGTAATATTCGTTGAGTGCATTAGTCATTCCATCATAAAGTGCATCTCTTTTGGCTTTTGGTGTGTGATAATGGGAATACGTGTACCTGAATGATTTAGGATTTCGTATATTGCTGATACCGAAATCTGAGAGGCGTGCAATTATTTTTAATGGTTAGAAAATCAAGAAATAGCACGCAAGAAAGAGAGACTGACCTAAAATCATTCTTTCTCTCCTCATTTTCGACATCAAAAATATTATTGTCGAAGATGGTTATTTGAAATATATTGAAAATACTGTGGAATCATTATGGACTAAAATAAACGTGGTGTTTGCCACAAGCTCTACGATAATTTCATAGTCCGATGAAATGATTTTACGATTTTTTCAATATTACGCAATGCACATCTCGCATTTTCAAATTTACTCATTCCTACTTTGTCTCAATTACTCGATCTTTGGCAATATTCTCTTCAGAATCAAAGTAAACTAACTTACCAGTAATGAAGTGTTGTATAGAACGATAAATCGAATGATCTATCACAACGTAGGAACATTGATCTGTACTGAAAATAGTACATTTTTAATTTATGATGGCTATTTGAAAACTGTATAATGCTACAGTATATTAGCAGAATAGGGTACGAGATATTAGGTTAGGAATCTTTATTGCACTATTCCGCAACGTTTCGTGTCATGAATTCATGAGATTCTCAGATTGCCATTTATGATTTTCATTTCCCCTACCTCTTTAGCTTTTTCCTCCTTGTTATTGAATAGCTTGAGCAATTGTTTCATCAAGAAATTATCGATGAAGACTTTCACTTGAGCTCTATGCGATATAAGATTTGAGAAGTGCATTTGAGCCTTCTCTTTCGTATTCACGTAGGTCGCATTTTGGATTTTAGGCTTACCCTAAAATATATCAATTTTTGAAACTCTTTTTATTCAAACCCAATTGTTAGCGATAAATTTCTGAGCTCTCTCCTTTTTAGCTTTCGTCGTTGAATCTTTCTTGTTCAATGCTTGAAGAAAATTATACAAATCTGGCATCGGCGTGTACGGTAAAATGTACCTGAAATATTAGTTAGTATTTGTTCATTAGCAGAGTAAAATACCATCCCATCGTGTAGGTAATGTCAGGAAGCTGAGCTGAGGAATCAGAAATTAATGAAAGTCCAACGACAAGACAGATTAGTTTGAGTATTATCATCTTTGAAAGTCCAGTTTAAAATGCCTAAATGAAATATGTAGGTAAAATTAAAAATCGAGATAAATAATAATAGCATCGACAGTAACACCATTGCAAGAATACATTAGTATCAAAATTTATCGAATTTCATTATCAAAATCAGTAATAGCTAAACTAAAACTAGTAAAACTCAATAATGGTAAGCACTGAACATTTCCTCGTCTCAAATCGTGTTCATTTATTCCATCATAATTTATACGGTTTTGTCAAACCGCAATATCTATGTTCTGCACACAAATCTCAATTCATCCTCTAATCTCGTAAACCATTCGATCCTCTGTGCTTTGGTTTTATAGTGTTGAGATCGAACGAGATAATTTCTGAAAGATACTTTTGAGATTCATTTATGTTGGTTTTTGCACTGAAATTGTTTCTCATTAAAAGCGTTAAATATTCAGAAAAGTTGTCATTTATGCACGTTCAATTCATAAACTCATCGATATTCAATAATTCGTAGATTTTCGATTAATTATAATTACTTTAATTCTATTACTTATTTTTCCAGAATTGGCTAATTTTAGAGCGATTTTTCCTCTAATTCTATTATCCTATCTCATTTCAAAGTCGCTACGTCATAACTTTTTCAAACGGCCCGAGAATAGTTTCAATCTTCCATCGAGCGAATCATCGCCCGAACTAATTTTCCCTATTCTTAGATGGTCTAGGAGGCATTTAACATCGCTCTAAACGACGATGTTCAAGTCGTTAAATCCTTCGATTTGCAGGTCTCGATCCGGTTTGGACCGCCCACCGACGCGCCAACGTAACTTTTGATCCAAAACGAGACGATTCAAATCGGACAAAAGCAATAACATTTGAAAAAATACGTGCGCATCGTTATAAAATGAATTATGCTTATGGGTTTCACGAGAAGATGGGATACATCTCATTAAGAATCAAATTTATGAACATCACATTAGTGTTTTCTTCTAAATGAATATGAATAGAAGGTTTTGCAAAGAAATTGTATTCAGATATGTTTTAGCCAGTAAAACCCTTATGATATAATTTGAAATGTATTGAGATGATTTCTGAAACACAACATTTCAAAGTAGAAACTTCAACCCACGATCAATTCGAGAGTGAAAAGTAAACATAACCAACCCTTTCTTGTAGAAGTGAAGCTTGAAACATGTTTCATAAAGCCTCTAATTTTTCCCTGGTATTAGAGTATTGACTGTGAGACAATAATACTGATTTAAAATCTTCCAAATAGTCTTGATAATTTTTAACATATGTCATTTTATCAAAAGTTTCTTGAAGGATCATTAGGATCTCTCGTGTTCTTTGCAGATCAATGGATAATAGAATATCTGCTTATGATTATCCCTCTTCCCCTCTGCCTCGGTCAAAAGTGTAATACGGCCGAGAAATGCTCTCCCCACTACGAGTCTGCTTCGCGCCAACTGCAAATATTTACAGCCCATCTTTTATCGGTGGTAAATTCGCTAATTTCTCGATTTTGCCGCAATTTTATCGGGTCATTTCGGGGATTTCGGGGCAATTCCTCGACCGACGCGATGCCCCATCGGGCCTATGTCCGATCGACGTCCACTGACGAATCCGTCACCGGGCTGGCTCCCGAAAAACAGCTACAGGTTCGATTTTTATTGATTTTTTGGTCAAAGTCAGGTTTTTAGAACGTTTCTTGAATTTAGAAATCTCGTGACAACAGTATGACATGAAAATAAGGGTCATGACATCTTTTTTCTAAATATTATTTTATGCCATAATGACAAGGTGTCACGCGGTTTCTGAATTTAAGATTTTTCTGTAAGATTTTAGTTTTAGTATAATGAGATCACAAGATTTTCGATACCTTCGAATAGTTGTAAATAAACACCGGAAAGCATTCGCGATGACTCACATTTCATGGCTAAGAAGATATGACTCGAGCTTTAGTTGTGCATTCATACGTTTTAGCTATTAGTCCTAGATTATAAATCGCTTTTAAAGTCTTATCATCTGGGAGCCTTACGACATCGTGATATCCAAAAATAAGATTTAGAAAAATTGCATCATTCAGAAATTTTTTCTTTCAATATTAGTAATGTCACAACGATATAATGAATTTTCTTTTAGATTATCTTAGCTTTTCACGAACATTTTTTTGTAATTTTAGGCTGAAGAAGCTGATATAGCCGTAACTGGACTTCGTGAGAAAAAACTAATTGCCCTAGTTATTTGTCTAGCACTATTGAGCTTATTAGCATTATTCATCTTGATTGTAAGATTTTTTTAAATTCTAGAATAAATTCAGTTAAATTTCAGGTAAATATTCTATTGATAACTACGCTGAAGATGAACCATCACGGTATGCGATTCTTGCGGTTTCAAGAGTTCACGAATAAGAAGACTTCTGAAACTGAAAAGGTTGGTATTTTTCTGAAACTAAAGATGCATGATTTTTTCAGATCGTAACATTTAGCGGATCTTACGTCGACTTTGATATGATGGAGGTTAACCGCTCAGTAATAGGATATCCTAATCAGGACATGAAAATCGAAGGATCTAGGGTACTTGAATAATTTCAATCTATCTATTTTAAATTAACTTCCAGGTAATAATTACCGGCGAGCGAAATGGCACACAATTAGTTGTCCAAGATGGTATATGTCGATTCGATAATGCGCATCAATTTATGGTATGAGAGCATTTTCAAGTTTCGCGATAAAACACATGTTTCTCAAAAAATCAATAACAAGTTGAAATTTTAGTTGGTTGCTGCTTCTTGCTCTTGATCTTTCTTAATTGATATCCATAAAATTTAGATCGTAAACGCTGAGACAAAGCGACCGATGTTTTCCGCCCAGCACCCAATGCTGAAGATCGGCAAGAAGATCAAGAAACTCGCCACTGGGAAGATCATCACTAATAAGGTATTCTTTAGATTTCTGCCACATTTTTTTTTGTATAAATTATTCACTTCAAACAAATAAATATCCGGAAGACAATATTTCCAGTATACTGTTCCGTCTGAATTCATATTTTACAACCTGCCTCTTAGCTTTAGAAACACTGAATTTTCAGATCCGAGCCCCAGTCGATCAAAACCTGGACATCAAAGTGAACGATGTGAGCATTCGCGGGAATGAGGGAATTCGATTGGAAGCCAGCAACAACCAGATCGCTGCTACCACGAGGATCGTCTTCAATACATCGGTAAGGCGGTTTCTCCCAGCTATCAAACCGAAACAATTAGTTCGTGCTTTATCATGGATGTTGGTGGTGCGAGTATTTAGGGAACTGTAATAATTTTCTTTTGCACTTCACTGCACAACAACCGACATCCTTCAGCACAAATCTTCAGCTTATAAGCATATCTTTTCCTTCAAATTTTAGCAATAGTTTTCAAGATACTCCTCGTTAAAAACTCTTCCGAAAACTAATAGTGCGATCATTTTTGAACTGGGATAGATAAACAGACATCTTTAGAGAGACGGTTCCATCACGTTGTCCGGTCGCCTTCAGCTCGGCTCCTCCACGATCAGTCTGCCACTGTCTCCATCCCCAGCTCTGTCAGCCTCTATCGATGCATTCCGACTGTGTGCCTGTGGAACTGGAAAGCCTCGATTCTTCCTCGTTCCTGGAAATCGACCCTGCATGGCTATGGCCACGTTGTGCAGCTGAATTTATATATCTTAAAGACGACAACGCATTACAAACGACTTACTGTACAAAAATGGTTCAATTCTAACTTATTGTTCCTGAAACATTTACTTTAATGTTTGTAAATATCTCGTGTTTCAAATGTTGTGATCACTTCATTTTTATTTCGAAAAGAAGAAGAGTAAAGTTTTCTTCCGCATTGCGAAATATGGATAAGGTTCACAAAATTGAATAATTGGAAAATTTGAATACATCAAGTTGGAATGATTGTTGGTGTGAAGAGATATTTATTACCCGACTTGCTGAATCACTTGAATTACGCGAACAACAAATGGCCATGAGGGATCACCATCATGCGGAAGGAGGGCAGGCAAATCAGGGACACACCACGCCCGGGCAGGTCCGACAAGATGATCAACCTGAAAATGACTTTTTGAGAGGATGATAGTAACTCCTTAGAGGAAATGTTGAAAAGAAATTTCGGCTTTACTCAACTGTAAATGTTCCGAGAATTGAACCTGACATTTGTTCACCGAATTTGACAAAAAATGGACTGAAATTTAATAGGACTTTGAAAAGTTGAAAATGTGTTCAAGCCAGGAAATCAGCTATGATATTCTTGCACTTGAAGTACAATCTTATATTGTTGGCAAAAAATTATCACTGAAGCTTAGAGAGCGGGCTCGTAACACTCAAAATTCAGCTGCACACGGAGTTCAAGAAGGATAGCCCACCGCTGCTGGGCAAGGGCCACGTGCTGGACTTCTACGCGATCAAGGAGATGATCAGCCTGGGCGGGTTCGGCCAGATCTTCTCGGGATACGACATTCGCACGCAAGAGCCCGTCGCTATCAAAGTCGAATCTAATAATGCATTGGTAGGCAGGGATGTGCGAAGTCCTTTTAAAGAAAAAAAAACGCGACGAAACAGCCAACGATCCATTAATGGATTAAATATTCTAAAAAGAATCTCTTGAACAGTGCAATCATACATAATCTTCATAAAAATCGAAGAATCAATTGACTGATATTCTTTTTCTTCAGGTGACGTTGTTGCGCAATGAAGGTACCTGTCTGCAGCACCTGCACCAGACCTACAGCTGCAACGGCGAGAACGTCGACAAGGCTCCCTTTCTCAAATTCCTCGCCTACGGCAAGACCGAGATCGTCAGATTTCTGGTGAGTCTGAAAAATCTTGATTTCAATCTTCACGGTATTCATTCTATGCCAGAAGATCTGTTACGAATCTCGACTTTGACAAGTTGAAAAAAAACATATATTATCGTTGCCAAAGTTTCATCATACAATGGATAGTCGTGCGAAATCTATTCCGAATCATTCTCGACACTTTTCTGATCTTGATCACAGAAGTAAATGAATTTCGGAAATTCGAACTTTTTTTATTTTCAGGTGATGGAACAATGCGGGAAGAATCTGAGGGAGCTAAAGCGCGAGACCTCGAAGGATCAGTTCAGCATGACTACCTCGCTCTACATCATGCAGGAGATGGTCACTGCGCTCCGCTACATGCACAATGCTGGATGGATTCATCGGGATGGTATGAATGACTTGTAATTTCAAATTAAAATAATAGATTTTATATGTGTTCATCATCATTTGACAAATCATGAAGAATCTGAAAAAGAACTAGATATAGAAGGGCTGGCTACATATAATAAATAAGTTCATGTCTTTTACAGATAACCAAGGGATAAACGAAGTCAAAATTGTACCGATTATTTAAGTGAAGCCTGCGAACTTCTGTATCGGACTGGAGGATGTGCGCCGCATCTACCTGATCGACTTCGGCATGTGCAGGTACTACCTGCAGACGGACGGATCACTCAAGCCTCGTCAGTCGCACGCCTCGTTCCACGGCACCGTCAGATACGTGTCGCTCAACGTTCACGATAGACAGGTAAATGAAAATTCTCGGAAAAAATCCTTTGTTTATGCTCTTTCACATGGATGAAACGAGAGAAATAGTGGAAGTAGTGGATCTCATCAGACTCATAAAATGCCCTTCCGAATCAGCAATGTTGTTTGATTCAGGACATCAGCCGCTGGGACGACCTGTGGTCGTTGTTCTACGTGACGGTGGAGCACATGTGCAGTCAGCTACCCTGGCGCATGGTCAACGACAGAGACAAGGTCGCTCAGATGAAGAGAGCCTTCAGTCCAGAGACACTCAAATATGGAGAGGTACGAAGATGCGATCACATGCTTATCTGTAACTGATACTATCGGAAAGGATAGAAAATTAGTAGATTTGATACCGAACGGCCTTCATTTCCTACCCTACCTTTCACGATTCCTCTTATCTTTTTCTAAGTCACGTGGTATTCAATTGAAAAAAAAACTAATTACAGGACAGCCACATGCCGCACGCGATCGCGTTTCTCAAGTACTACCTGGACAGTGCTGCGTCTGACCCGGCCAACTACTTCTACTACGCACCGCCCTACTCCACCTTCCTCGCTGAAACGGTACTAATTTTGTAGTTCTGAAATATTAAAGCAAAACCAACGAAATTGGTACACTTTTATCACATTTTTTATCAAAACATAATCAATGTGTACTGAAGCTACTCTAAATTGTAATCTTATTAAATTTTCGCCCAAACGAATGCACATACTATCGAATCTTATCGTCATATTTTCATGAAATATACAAATTGCATTCATGAATATGAGCACATTTTCGTAATTTTAAAGGTCTACGAATTAGGCAATAGTGTATAAAATAGAGAAATGATTTTCTATCCCTCTGCGCTATATCATCAAGTTCAGGGTTTTAAGAATATTATTTTGAGACGAACGAATTGTCGTGTCGCGGATACACGTGTAACACTCTGCTGGACTGGCAGAGGACTACGAGCGATGAGCAGTCCGACAACAGCCCCATGTCCGACTACGTCGCCAACCACTTTAGGCAGTCACCCGCCGACGAGGCCATCGCTAAACAGGTCCGAAAAACTACTTACAATCACAAAACGAGTGGAAATCAGGTTTTTTACACTTCTGAACATGTAGAAATGTATGAAACATAACAAAACCCATAATCGCCTGAAAATGTTCATGCTCCATGCAGATCAAGCTTTATGACAACTTAGAAACCTACTTTCTTACAAGGTAAAGATAAATTATCGTCTAATTCGACAAAAGTTCGAATTAAATCTTATCTTCACTAAATTCTCTACTTCAGGCGTACCAGGAGATCTGCGACAAGCGGCGTCAGGTGCAGAACAGTTGTTCCGTCTACTACATCTAGCAGGTAGACGACGAATTTCAATTACCGAAATTAGATTCAAAGGTAGAATCACGTTTTATAACAATTTCTAGCCATGAATATTTTCTCCAATGCACATGATTGACAATCTATCGATGCTCATTTTTCAGCATCCTTCATCCTTCATCCTTCATTTTCGAACTGTTCGAACCTTCACTCGCAATCGTCATTCCTTTCCTCCCTACTACGGGTCTTCTCCCGATCGATCGAGCTCATCCCCCGTCTTTCGCCACAAAATCAGCGATTATTGTATCGCGACAAATTCTTTTCACAAAGTAACAAAAGAATTTAAAAATACGGTTTTTGACTTTATTGTTGTAGAATTGGCACATAATAATCAGGTATTTATAGACAAATAACGCGATCTGAGAATTACAAAATTCATGAAATAGTTTTCAAAAAATAACATTCTAAAGAGGGAGCCACTATTTCACAATTTCATATTTCCCTAATTGCTAGTGAAGATCAGTAAAAATATTCGATCAAAGTTTCCATAGATTAATCGATGGTCTGGCTTGCTTCGTACCGTTGTCTTCAACTTCATCGGTGATTATCTTGAAATCGCCCAATTTATCTTCACAAATGTACACGTTAGCCTAAAATTAGCATAATTGCTATAATTACTCCAGCTAACGAGAGTTGTGTTAATTATGTTACTTGAGGATGGCACAGGAATACGCAGCCATTGTCTATTTTCAACTCCATTCCTATCGGCACTCGTTGCTTGTCCAATAGGCACTCTGTAATAACGATATAATTAGCATGATTGCCATAATTATGCAAATTTTTACCATTCTTTTGGATGTGTCCATAACTGCATGTGAAAACTGAGGCCTTAGTTTGATCTTCCCACTCTTTTCGATGCGGGAATGTTTGGTTATCCATCTGACAGGCGAGATCTAAAATTTGGCTGTCATTGAAAGCTGATCTTCATCAAATTTTGATTGCTTGCCACAAAAATTAAACTCAATCAGTCAAACTAAATTGCATTTTCAGAAGCGTTTTGCTTATTCCACACGTGCATTATCGCGCGTTTCATGTTATTCGTGAAGAGTTATTTTGACATCTAAGCTAACCGTCGAATTTCGCCGTTTGGAGTTGTACAAATCCAAGTTCCGATTCAACGCACTTCACGTAAC
The DNA here is from genome assembly GCA_002287525.1 of Diploscapter pachys. Lineage (NCBI taxonomy): Eukaryota > Metazoa > Nematoda > Chromadorea > Rhabditida > Rhabditidae > Diploscapter > Diploscapter pachys. The sequence continues at coordinate 38,238 of LIAE01007073.1, forward strand.
TTCCGTCGTCGACTTCAGCGTACTGATCGATAAGAAGGCCGAGGCGACCGATGACGCACCCTAAAATTCAGAAGCATAAATATTTGCTCGTAATTGATAGTTCTTTCAACGTCATTTCTTGCCTATTCGAAGAAATAAGAAGCTAGAGGGATCGTTTACTCTTTCCCTTTATTATTATTTCAAGTTCAGCATTAATATTCAACTGCTCTTTCTATACGGTTTTTCATCCAAATCTGGCTCTCATTTTTTTAGTTTCTCATTCGCTCTCTCACTATCAAACAATCTCTCGTTCCTCCTTTCCCCGAGACATCTAACTTTAGTTGGCGAGCAGAGTAAAGCGACTGTAACGCAGTGGCAGACATCGAGTTTAGAAATATAATTTGGTTAACGGCTACGATTTTCGCCGATTCAACAATTTTTAGTAAATTTAGCAGGTAAACGAAAGGACGTTGGGAAGTGAGAGAGCGAATGAGAGGCTAGAAAAACGAGAGACAAGGTCATATGTCGATGAAAAACGGAGTAACAGAAAACTCGTCTCTGATGCTAACCTATAACGTGACTCTCATAGTACGAATAGTGTGGTCTGAAGCACTGCATGAGTTTGCCGGTCATCAGCGCGCTCACATTGTCACCTTCGGCGGATAGCTTATCGTCTCCCTTATCGCTGTACATCCTCATCTTCTTTACCCCAGTGTTTCTTCGGCGATGGAAAACCTACAATTGTCGAAAATCACCCAATATCTTGAAAAAATCCTACCTCAGTAGACAATGGCTCAACCCAGGTTACTTCTTCTCCGTAGATAGTCTCGTTGTAGTAGCATCCAGCAGCTAAAATATGAAGTATAACAAAATCCGAGAAGAAAAGTTCAGTTTACTTCGTTCGACGACCTTCTTCAGAGCTCCTCCGAATATGTTACAGTGCAAAACGACGGTTCCGTTCGACAACCGGCGCGTTTCGCCTGGATGCATTTCAACGCCAAATGCGTCAACGCAGGCTGAATTATTTCGAAATGTTTCGGATTGCTTCGTATATTTGATGCTAGTTTTGGAATTTCGATGTTAAGGGTAACCGTACATCATTTAAAAAAAAAGAAAAAAAAACACTTACCGACAGCTTCATAGTTAAGGACGCCGTCCTCTCCCTGCTCACAGCTGAAGATGAAATCGTGTCCGTGGAAACGTTCGCCGATATCCAAAACTTTGCCATTTTCCGTATTTGAAGGAACACACCCTAAAATAGCAAATGTAGAAAATAAAAGGCACAAAAATGTAACTTTGACTTGACAAAATGGAAATAATTACAAAACACATTTTGCTAAACAATTTTTCTCATTTTCACTACTCTACCCTATCCTAGCTTTATTCTCGAACTCCATTATTCTATCTACCATTTCGAATTTTTAAAATCATCCAAAATTTACCTAACGGCACGATTTTCGCCTTCCTCTGCTTGCCCTCAAAGATATACTGGAATTTGATGAAGTTCTGGACCCAGGATTTCTTCAGCACATAAGGTTTTGTGTAGTTCTTATCGAATACCGCTAGGGGTTCGACGAAATTCAACAGGACAATCGAAACTAACGACCGAATTAGATACATTTCGAACATAGCTGATTTACAGGAGATATTCGCTGGAATATGGCTTTTATACGATTTGTCCGGGGGATTTTCTCGATGTCGAATTTGTTTGTCCTGTGTATTTCGGGGTCCGCTTGCATATTGTTTGTGCAGCTTGGAATTATCGCTGTAGATGTATGCTTGTGCGCACTAATATCCAGGCAAATCGAGCAAAATACGACTGATTGGAAAAATGATCATTTCGAAAAAAGCATGGTCATTTATTTTTTAAAAAAATGATACGTAACGTGACTCCAGACAGACGACGGTGCTGTGCAAATACGCAACCATTTTCGTCTACAGAGATCCTACATTCAGACTCTGACCATTTAGTAATAACCACGGTCATTTTGTGCATCAATCTATTTTGAGCCAAGAAACAAAGGAAAATCCAATTCAATGTGCAAGATTTTTCCCTCAAGACGTAAAGTGAACAATACTGGATTTGGTGTATTGGTTTTCTGATTTTTGATCCCGAACAATTCTCTAGATAACATCATGATGGAGCATGAACTTTTCTTTAAGCTGATCTTCACTAATTTGATTACACGATTTTGGAACAACGAATTTTCATCGACAAATACAAGAAAGCACGACTTTCAGGCAACAAAATTTACATCATTTCTACATCAAAGAATTTGCAACACGACGATTTTGGCCTCTTTATCATCAAAATTTGGTGTTTGTGGGACCAGCGAGAGACAATGAGAAATGGGGAGGACATGAACGAGCTCGGGTGCAAGTGGGTATGCGCATGGCTGAGAGAAGGGTGAATAGAAGGGACGGGGTCTTGAAGAGGAGTGCAGGCACGAGAAGAGAGGTGCGTCTGAGCAGATGAAGTGGGCGGAATGAGTTACTCCTGAACGACGAGTGGCAGTACCTGGAAATCGAAGAATTGATCTCTGAAAACTATGCGGCATTAAAGTTCTGCAATCTTATGCACATTTTTCAACGCATTTGCCGAGAGCACAGAAGAAAGCTCGCGAACAACCCAAACTAACCATCATTTCCATCTGCTTGCTTTCAGCGGAGCTGCGTTCGAAGCAGGCCTTCGGGTTGGCATCGTCGCTGGTTGCCTTGGCCGTCACGATCACGAGCTTGTCCATCTTCACGCCACCGTTCTGTCTGCAAACAGCGTTAAGTTTTATTCCATTTTATCGATTGATCGATTTTTTTTTTGTACGATACCTCAGGACGTCGACTTTGACGCTCTTGCCAGGCTCGATCAGACCGTAGACGGGCGAGATGCGATAGACAAGGTTGTCCGAGCACTTCACCTGTAAAACTTATTCATTCTTTGGGAAGTATTGATCATAGATATGGTTTTGATCAATTTCTGACAGACACTATGACGAGTACTGATTGTCAAAGTTGCAGCCAATTTTTATTCTCTTGTACCTTGAAAGCCCTCTTCTCAGCCGAGTCGTTGGCTATCTGGATTTCCTTGAGACCGCCAATAGGCTTGTAGTTGAGTTCGGTCGGAGTGAGTTTCACGTCGACAGCGCGCACCATAGAAGCTCTCTTGGAGCTAGGGCGAGCAGACCTCGACAAATCGGCTGAAGCACTGCAAATTTCGAGATTTTAGATAAAGATCAACTTTTGAGAATTAGATTTTCCTTCCAAACATACGACTTGTTATCGAGCGTTTTGGGCTTGTTCCTGCTGCCGGATTTCGACGACTCGCTCTTTCCGAAGAGGCTGCTCCTAAAAATCACAATGAAATCCAGTTTTTCCGTCATAATCGGTGATTTTGAACTAATTTCTCCATCAGACATGTGTGCTAACTTGTGGCAGAAACAATAGAAGACTCTCTGCTGATCTTTGTTACAATCTAGCAACTGCTTCTATAAATCGCTCTACACCCTTATCACATCTAACCTAGTAGTTCTCATGAATCCACCAGCGATCTTGCCCTTGCCGGACTTGCTCTTGTAATCTTTCCCGGAGTCCTTGGATTTCTCGGAATTGCTGCGCGATTGGGCCGACTTCTTCGATTTGGCGGAGCGACGAGCCGATGCTGAACCGGGCGCGTGTTTGGAGTCGCTGCCCTTAGTACTCTTCGCGTTGTTGGGGCGCACCTGAAAACGTTGCTCATTTTGTATGTCGATTGCCGTTTTCTTTGAATTTGTCTCTAGATAACATGTCTTTTTAGGCAAGTTTTTGCTATTGTGCTGGCAGTCTGTGATCTTCACTCACCCATCAACACCGTTGTTGTATAAATTAAGGAACCTTCGTGCAAGAACTTGATGTAGATTGTAAAGAGGTGGGGTGTGAAGTGAATGGGGATCATAAGTCTTGTTGCTTTGTGGATGTCTTTTTTTTGCAGATCTCACAATTCCGCGCTTCTTGCTACATTTGGCGATGGCGACGAGGATGGAGACGGGTCCGATAAGTCCAGCGCCCAATGCGAGCATCTTCAAGTCGATTGTTCGAGGTAATGACAAAGAAACTTCGAAAATGGCGATACCATTTTCCCACTCTTTGGAATGCAAGTCTTCTGGATGGTTCTTCGAAATGTAAGCTAATTTCCCATTCAAGACATTATTTTTGACACTTCATTTAGAAATGCCCAAAGTAGCATTCGAATTTGAAATTAGACCCCCGTACTCCGGTACCCGAACCTGGACTTGAAAACTCTGGGAAAAAGCCCAAAATTGTGTTCTCCAGGTCGAATATAGGTAGAAAACACTTCGAAACCCCTTCAAAACGAATTTGAAATCTCTGGTCCGACCTCTTCCTTGAGATCGTCGAGAATTACAGAGATTGTTTTAATAATTTAAAATAATTTACAACATGAAAGAGATTCGTCAGTCTTTTATGATATCGTCAATATTCAAGCCTAGACATATTTCATAGAGACTTACCAATGCACCTGTGTTCATCAATGCATGTTCGTTACCTACCTTTATCGACTGCTTATTCTCGTTTTTTCTTAACTATTCATTAAAACTCAATTTTCATGCTTATATAATGCTCCTCAGAAAACTATTAAGAGGCATTCTTTGTAAGAATCGAACATAGTCTGGCACAAATATTAAAAGACCTCGAAACCCAAAAGAGCAATAGGGTTGGATACCCCTATGGACCCTATTCACAAAATTTTTTAGTAGAAGCGATTTTATTGCAAAATATGGGTGTCACGGAAATCCAGCTTTTGACCTTGAGACTCCTTCCAGTCCCAAGCAAGTGGTTGACTTCTCAAAATTGATATATTTTTAGAAAGTCCATTCCATGGTTATGTTCATCTTTTTTAAAATTTTCGAAAATCTTTTATAGCAAAAACAAGTTTTCTTCGTGTCTTCTGACGAGTATTTTTCATATAAATCACGATTTGTGAAGTTTTTTCTAAAGTGCAAGCTATCTTTGGTGGCTGTTCGGGTCTTACAACTATTCTCTCTTAAGCATTGTCGTTGAATTGTTTACACCACACTAGTAAAAATGAATAAAAAATGTTCGTTTAAACAATAAATCCTATGATATTCTGTAAAGGTTAATTTATTATATCTATATTTCCAAATAAATCTGATTAAACACCACAATAAATCCTTTAAATTAATACAAAACTACTAAAATGAGTATCGCACAAATAAATTTGAAATCAAACGGTAATATATGAAATATTGAGTACTCGTGTATTGCTTTTCTTGAATATAGTTCGTTTTCTCTTAAGAGGAGCCTTCATCATCGAGAGTATGTGCTTTCTCCTCTCGTGGCTTCCTATCCAAAGAGAAAATATCGTCGTTAATGCGACTAAGGACGCTTCTTCACTCTAAATTAATTGAAGTAAACTCTAATATGATTTCATATTGTAAGCTTCATTTATTTTTTCTATAATTTATTTATACCTGAGAATCATTGAAACAATCAGAGCATACTAATGCCCAACCAAATATAAAATTGATTCTATCAGTATGAACGTCACCACTTTTGTTTTCTTCCATTATATCAGACATCATGTAATAGTCAACTATGGCTGATTCTATTTTAATGGTAAGGAATATCTGTGATTAAAATGTTAATATTCTAAATATTAAAAAAAACTCGATACTATTCTACATTTTTCATGATATTAAAGTATGAATTTCTTCGCTCTGCGGCATGCATTAAATTAGAATTAATATAATTTAATGTATACCAGATAAATAATCGAATGCGGGAGAATCTGATAGATGATTTGATTGACGGAAACCATGTTGTCCGATGCAATTGATTTCAATTTCTTTAGTTGCATTGTTAAAATGATATATGCAATTGTCGCTATAATGAAAGACACTCTTACTATAATGATGAAACTCTAAATTTGTGATAATAAAATATAATAAAGAATTTATCTTACTATTTGAAATATAACAGTAATAATTGATCTATCAATGAAATCACTTCTTTCCTTTCGAGTTTTTAAAGAAGACCATGTTTTCTCCTCTAATGACCAGGTATAGTGCGTTTTATAGTATATGAATAATATCATACATACATATAAATATACGGAATATATTGCAATTTTCAATGGCCGTCTAAATTATTATATCTAACTATTATTACTATCATAACCATTTAAGAAAATATTTATGGTTAAAGCATGAACAGAATATCAATTCTTGCAGTGTTAAATGAAAATATTTTAGGTAATGAACTAATCAGAATTAGCACTATTAAAGAATAAAATAGTTATTTTGTGAATATTTTAACCAGTGTGGGAATCTTTTTAATTTGTCCAAGTCTTTGAAGAGCCAATATAACGATAAAGTAAGTAAGGGCCTCGCCAAGTCTGGGAAGAATTTGAGCAAACAATAAATTCGAGTTGGCATATTGTGCCCAACTGCAAAAGCCTGAAACATAAATTTCAGCTATAATAGTTTTAAAATATTACAAATTAATAGCTATGAAATTTTAAGAAATAGAATGGTATTTTGGTATGGAAGTTAAATTCGAATTTTACCTCCTCCCCAACGATTGAAATCAACTTCGCTCTCTATACATATTTTTTCAACTGCAAAGCTTAATGCTCGAACAAAAAATATTGCAATAGAGAGAAAAATCAAATGCTTCATGACCGGAAAATAGGCCTTCTAAAATCAAATTATTAGTTAATTAGTCATTGCTACTTATTGAGAGCTAGAAAGCTGTTTAACATTATCGTTAAAGCATTGGCGCAATGATGATTTGTTCCATTTATTAAAATATTCAAATTACTTTTGAATCGTTCAACCTGGTCTTCCACATAGAAATTATTAGAGGCGTTGCGAAAATTAGGAAAATAATCAGCGTAATTATTATAAACGCATCTTTAAATTCAAACATGACAAAATGATAATAATTACACAAATGTAGCATTTTAGAATTGTTTTGATAAATTAATTCAGAAAATTTTGAGATATCTTGATGGGCTTTGTGTAATAAGCCCTAATTTATGGCTTTTTATATGCGAGACTAAACTTTTGTTTCACTTTTCATGGCCAATTTTTGCAAAAATATCTTTCACCTGGTACAGTATGAAAGTAAATGATTTTTTTCTCATCAATTTGTCTCAAATATAATAACATAAATTGCAACGCACGACATTTGCATTTCAGTAAATCATGCGACTAGGTAAAAAATGATTCTTTTTTGAATAATGAAAATATTTCATATTTTGTGATATAGGTGTTTATGTGAAGATGTTGTGTATAAAAAATCTCTATGTCAACGGTAGTGTACACTTGAAAACGTATCAAATTGAAAAGTGAAAGTTATGAATTTTTAATCCTCATTTGAGAATAGGAAAATCGTTATTTCATGTGCATTGTACAACAAGGGTAGTTTCATCAATAAAATTAAACTTTATTTCTGATAAAACTTCGCTTACTCGTCGAAAATGAATAGGCACGTGTAAAAAGGATGAATTTCATTTGGAATTCTCAGACATTCGTGAATTTCATGGAGAGGCTGTGATTCGGAAATAGCACTGACTTGGAAAAGACACCGTAAAAGGATAAACTATTTGCAAATAAAAATATTAAATGAAAATTTCAATTTTCTGTTTTTCCCCTTTCTATGAAAGAAAAAAAAACTATAGAAAACTACTTGCAAAATCCTGAAATTAACATAAATAGATAGAAAAAGTATGAACCTCTAAAGATTCCCAAGTAAAATTAACAAAGTAATTTGATACAAATCACAAGTTCTTTTATTATCATTACTTATCACTAACTCTTTGATAAGTACGCATTCTGAAAGTGAATCATCCCCCGACTGACGAATTCAGTCCATTCTATGACAAGGCTAGCCGTGAAATATCTCTAATTTACATTAGTTTTCACCATTTTACTATAATTTTATAAAAATTTTCAAGTTATTTCACTAAAGAACAACATTCCATTACACTGCACAGTTGAATAATGAAACTTGCATTTACATTTTGCGCAAAAACTGATAAATTCGAGCAGAATAAAACTTAAATGTTGTATCATGTCGAAAAACATTAAAAAATGACTGATCGAATAAAATGGGAAGTGATTGCAGAAAAAATACGTCGCACAAAAATGAGCATAATTTTGTCCCCAATGGACCATCTTCGGAGATCTAAAAAGCATTCAGTTCTGGTTAACTTTGCCGAACACACCCCAACTTTATCTTCTCATGATTATCAATCCCGAAAATTGACTTGGCATTTTAAATTTATTCATAAAAAAGTGCAGTTTTCTTCGGATCTTCGCAACACTTTTCGGAAATCGCTGAGTCTGCACTCATTGTCTTATCTTATCATCTTTCAGTGCTTCAGATATTTTCTTTCTGCCTGAGCAAGTTCACTTTCAACTTTCTGTCTACATTTTTTCGGTTTTTAATTTTTGTAGCTTGACTTCATTATCCAATTCAAACAATCGTTTCTGCACAAAACCCTTTATTTGGTCCTAAAAGGACGGCGGAATCCTCGATGTATTTACCAAAGAAAGGGGAAGGTAGAGGGCGTGGTCTGAGTGAGTGGAGAAGTGCAAGAGGGATGCAAAGATGCAGCACGAGGTGCAATGTGAATTGAAGAGATAGCGGAGAGGAGATGGCAACTACGATTTGATGGAATGACAGGAAGTAACTGATCAATAACTAGCAAATCACTTGCTCAAGTAAAATGCGCTCTATTGTTAAATGTTACATTAGAAATTACCAATGGAGCGCATTTCACATAAGGGAGTTACTAGCTTGACTTTATTGATCAAGTCGTAGTTGCAGAGGGGATGAGCAACGAGAGATGTGTGGTTGGTGTATTCATGGGAGTCCAAAAATTCCCGTACCTGCATCCTTGCGAGTCAGATTCGGTCTCATCTTAGCAGCCTTTCTGACTGATTTACGTTTTCGACGGTGCTGTTCGACCTGTTCGGTGCCTTCTGCGTCCGTGTCTGTCTTGTTTTTGTAGTCGAATGGCATCGTTATAATGTTGGAGAGCGCCTGAAGATACCGGGAGTTGGTTTTAGTTCAGGAATTGACATGCCAGAGCATCTTGGCAACTCTATACCAGAGTCTAACTATTTCTCTTTCGAACCTTGAGGATGCCTCTCAGCGTTTGCTTCACTTTCGCCGGTCCGCCCAACGCCTCGATCATCGCACGCATCTTCGCATCGAATTCCGAATTGAGCTGAAATAGTTTTGCAATGAAGGTGAGATGAAATTACGAGAATTTGATCATTTTTATTTTCGGAAACAAATTATTATAGCAAGTTGCCAGGGATTGCTTTCACTCTCATCAAGTCCTACATTTTCGCCTTGCCCCAGTTCGGACTCATCGACACTTCTTCTTCTTCTTCTTTTGCCGGACGCAGGCTGGGGTATCGGAGCTGGCTGCATGTGGAGCGCGTACCCGCCTGGTGGATTCGGGTATCCTTTACTGAAATGCTCCGAGTGATGATTTTCATGACGAAGTTTAGCTTGAAACATTTTTCTCATGCATCATAGCTTTTCAAGAGATTTCGAGAAACAGCATGTACATTAATGTTGGAGCCTCATATGCCATCATGACATGCGACATCGGATAATTTCACGAGTCTTTCTTATTGAAATGACTATATCACGAATTTTATATTGCCGCCGTTGCACGTACTCAGTCCATTCGCTGAATTCGTAGAGGAAAATGAGCAGTTCCACGAGGTAGCGGTCGTCCTTGATGTTCAGCTTGTACTTGCCGAACGTCTGCAAATCATAGGCTTTTTGGCTGTTCAATTGCTACGTCATCGATGTCTTATGACGCTGTCTTGTTCGATTTTAAAGGACTATGGCATTTTGAAAGATGATTCAATTTTGTGCAATTTGCAAATTTGGAAAAGTAATTGCATCGTAGCAATGCTGGGGCGTATATCTTTACGCACAAAATGGTAGCTGAGCATTGTCAGGATGGAATCTAATATTTTATTCTTCCTGAAAACATGTGAGCTTGAGTGTTATACATACAAGTTTGAATGAGGTTCTAATTAATTTCTGTAAGATATACATTTTGTGCGCAACGACCGTTCCCCGCAATGTTGCATGCGAAATAGTATAGGATTGGTTAGAGAAAAGATTCTCCTCGTTTACCATTTCGATGCAACTACTTTTGCAGGTTTCCCAATTTTGATATCATTTCATGATGCAATGAATCAACATTCATCACAACGACATCTTGTTCCTTGCCAATATTACAGTAACTTACTCTGACGAGCTGATGGATGATGGCGCGACCGTTGGGCAGGTGCAGAATGAACTGCAACACGTTAGATCCTTGCTGAAATTCAACGCATTAGGCCTTAGGAGCTCAAGATGTTTCTTTTCAAGGGCATTAGAAGCAAACAAAGCATAAATGTTTTTCAAGTTTCGGAATTGACGACTTACCCCAACCCAAGCCTGTCCTGGCGCTCCTGTCTGAGACGTTCTCGGAAAGGGCAGAACCTCGAGCGGGGTCGGCGAAGGGCTTTGCGCCATCACGCTCTGTCAATCGATCTATTGAACCTCTCTTCGGTAAATCATCACTCCTCTGAGATTCTAGTTGTTTCCGTATTCTCAAAGCTTCCTATCAAAAATTTGGGGGTTTTTCTTGCTTGTGTTTCCCACTGTGCACATCCGACGATTTTCACATGTGTTTTCCGACATTTTTAGAAACAATTTTGCTGAACCTGCTGGAGAAGGCCGATGACAACGAGAAGTCCGTTGGCAGATCGCATCTCGGAGGGCCGAGTTTTCAGTAATGATTTTGATTTTGGAAATGATTCCTCGTTCATTTCACCAAAGATGCAATATGCGAAATTTTCGATTTGTTTAATTTTTCACATTTTTCGTGTTTCCTTTCCTTCTTCACAAGTGCTACATATTTGCCTATGTTTACCCGTCAAATGATCGTAAAAGCGCTTGAAGTTATTTATTCTCTCGGTTTCAATCTTTCATTCTTTTCAACAGAATCTGAAAAAATTGCATTTTTCCGGTCAGATGACGGGTGCGAGCGGGGACGAGATGGTTCGGTGGCTAATTTGCGGGGCCGGCGCCGGACTAGCTGTCGATTTGGGCCTCTACCCGCTGGATACCATCAAAACGAGGCTGCAAAGTCAGCAGGGATTCCGATCCGCGGGTGGATTTTCCAGGATTTACAGGTACTTTTCCATTGTTTCGGGGAAAAAATTCGTATCTGTCTAATTTTGTATCTTTCTAGCGGAATGGGGTCAGTAGCAATTGGTTCAGCGCCGGGCGCGGCGATTTTCTTTCTGACATATCGATCTCTGAACAAGACGTTCGGCAGTGAATGTGAGTTTTTTCCTCTTTAAATCTTGTATTTTTTAAATGTGTGAATTCTAGCTTCACTAACCCACGCAGCTTCTGCGAGTTTGGCCGAGATTGTCGCCTGCGCAGTGAGAGTGCCGACTGAGCTCATCAAACAACGATCGCAGGTAAAAAATACAACTTCCTAAAGTATTCTTAACCAGTCACGATCTTACAGAAACGATTGAAGAAAAATTTCATTTTTTGTCGAATAATTTTCAAAATTAGCTTTTTCCATCTACAGGCCGCCAACCGTGTCAAAATCGCTCATATTTGCGGAGAGATCTTGGAGCAGCACGGCCTGCACGGCTTCTACCGAGGTTATCTGAGCACAGTCGCTAGGGAAGTGCCCTTCTCGATGATCGAGTTTCCGCTGTGGGAATATCTCAAAGCCACCTACGCTAGACATAAGGTATTTGTTGTTGTTGTTGTTTTTTTCTACTTAAGGTAACTTGGAAGAAATCTTTTGATCGGAACCTACTTTCAAAAAGTCTCGGGTTGGGTTTTGTTCTGATTAACATTACCTTTCTTCGAGTAGATTCTAAATCCTCTACCAGAAAGAAGTATCCAAGATTGCGTATTTTTCTGTGTATAGCTCTTATTTTTTCTTAAAATTTGAAATACCATCCTTGCTTTATTCCTAGGGTTCCGACTGCTCCCCGTTGGAAGGTGCTACTTGTGGGAGTTTGGCCGGCTCATTCGCTGCAGGACTCACGACTCCTTTGGACGTCGCCAAAACGAGAATCATGCTCTCGAGAAGTTCCAGCACGCCGACGATTATTAGCACTATCAAACAAGTTGGTTTTTCTTGTTTCAAAGTTTTTGAAGCAACTATAATATATAGATATAATATAGTCATTTTACCGTTTATTGTGACATTTTCGCAAAGAACTTTTCTAATGTCATAAAAATTGACGGATTTTTGAAAGAAAGAATAGAAATTTTTCCTGAAGCCTAAAATATCTAATTTAGGTATTCAAAGAAGGCGGAGTTCCGGCTCTGTACGCAGGAGTGACCCCTCGGATTCTGTGGCTAGCAGCAGGTGGTTTTGTATTTTTCGGTGCTTATGAGTCGCTATTAGCCTTATCATATTGGGTCGTTAAGTAATTAGACACTTTAGCGATTTTAGGGATTTATTTTTCGAAGATTTTGTTGAAATTTGTTGATTTTTGAGATTTTATTCTTACAAGGAATTACTTTGCCATATCACTATTATCAGAGGCCTTATCCATAACAAGATTATATCTGTGATCTCTTTTTGTTGGTGCCACCTTTCAGGCTTTAATATTGACTTATTTCTATCAAAGTCCCAAATACCTAGATATTTTTTCGAAGCAGATTTTTAGAACTTTGATTTTTCTTCGATATTTATCTCGTCCTAGAAAATTACAGGAATCAGCGTTTATTTTCGTGTGAAAGCATGAGGAATAAATGATAAGATTATTTTTGGATTAGTTTGTACTTGTGAAAGAAAAAATTAGGAAATTACTGCATCTGGAAAGCATTATTTGGCCTTCTTGAAAATCCGAACTCGGCCGTCACAAAGATCGCTTGGAGAGGCGAAAACCTGGAATTTTTCGAATGTTTTTTAATTGTTAAGAATTGTAGGTTTCAAAAAATCGCTAAATTAATCATTAAAAAATTCGAAAATCAAGAACTGAAAGTGTTTTCTAAAAATCGGTAAAGTGCTACTCTTCTCTAAGACACGTTATTTGTAAGAAGCGAGTTTCTCAAAGAGGGATGGTATCAAAATACTTGCAGAGACCAGCTGAGCACGATACTAAGTAAACGATCATTGACAATACAACCCCGAACACGCTTCTTACGAATAACATGTTCTAAGTAATAGAAACTTAGGTTTTCTAAAACTCCTTCAAATTTACCTGTCTAGTATCCCAGGAGGCAGTGCCTCGGATGACAACCATAGCTTCCTGGAGACTCTCGATTTTGGCGTCCTCGATCTTGCCGTACTCGGCATTCTCGACGCTGATCTCGTCGCCCACTTTGAATTGCCTGCCTCCATAGGAGAGTCGCTGCTTCGTCACAGTCACATCGACGCGGTCGCGAACCGTTGAGGGCTGAAAATACTCGTATTTTTCCTGCTAAATAATTAATTTAGCCCATCTTGAAACGAACCAAGGCGACGTTTATAAGTAGTTTATGAATGTACTTGGCTGCGAAAACTTTCATCTCAAAGCGTGAAATAACGCATATGAGGAAAGTATGCAGCCAATACATTTCTTCAATTTTGGCGCATATTTCTGGATTTACACCAAATTTTTAGAATTTCCACAATAGGGCTGATCACTCGTAAAGAATTCCCAAAAGAATTTCAAAAAATTTGAAACATACGGGATAGGTTTTTCTGATCAGATACAAATAATTGAATCCAGAGCCAAAATTGATACATTGCTTATAATATTTCTCTCCTAAGATCTCGTTACTTTGAAACATAATCTTTTTGCCAACGTTTAAAACCCCACCTTTGGTGGACTTTCGTTGTTCATGGCAGCAAAGCATTTCAGATCGTCGGCGATTTTGTCCTCAGACAGGAGATACGTGATGTTAGGCGTGGTGCTCGGGGCCACCTGCTTGGGCATCGAGTTGAAGTACGTCGGCGGCTCGACTAGAACGCCACCGCCACGGCTAAATTTGGCAAATTATTTCTGAAGAAGAGAAGTAAGGAATTCCTCCCTTAATTTTGTACGTTTCAAACAAAATCAGTAAATAAATGGAATTGATAATGAATTTGCTCTTTCTTCGAGAAATTACTCTTTATATCTCAGAGAAATGGGTGGTTTTGTTTGATGAAATTTCGAACATGTAGCAAATTTCATATAGTAGAAAACTATTACTTACCCTCTGAGCGTCTTCTTATTCGTGTCGATCTGCACAGAAGTGCTGGCCTTCGAGATCTCTGAGGCTTGATATTCCGCCTCCACTCGGGCGATTTCGTTGTCGATTTCCTGAAAAATTTCGATAAAAAATGGGATATCTGAAAAGTTTAGTATTTCACAGGTATTATTCACCAGAAAGTATAAGATTTCAAGAATTATCAACTTCGAAACTCAAGAAAACCCACCTTGAGCATGCTATCCTTGAGCGTCAATTTCTTGGCCGCGGCATTCGCGATTGCGCGTCGCTTTCGTGCTTTATACTCCTTCTCGATACGCTCCATTGTGAGCTGGAATGAAGTTTCTTCGAAACGTTTCAAATTTTATACATAATTTCCCTTTTGTAATACCATTAGTTTTGAAGCTTCGAATATTCTAAAAGATACACAAAAAATCACTATCTAATTAAAAAAAAACGCGAGTTTTTATCTTCAAAAGTTTGCTAAATTTTGTCAAACTAAAAAATCAAAGAAAACAAACATCGTATTTGATCGCATTTTGTATGGCAGCTTCGTCCGCCATGGTGAGCAGCCTGTTCCTGGCCCTGATGAGCTCCTCATTTGTGCCCGACTTCAGTTCCTCCACTATTCGGGCAGCCTCGTGCGGACGCTGACGGAGAAACTGGAGTAAAAGAGATAGTTTCTCAAGAATCATGAAATTTAAAGAATTTCAGGAATGTTTTAAAAAAGTGACTAAGTTTTTCACTTTTTATCAAGATTTTCGGAAGTTTGATGCAAAAATAATGATTTTTAGATAAAAATGTGCAATTTACCCTCCGAAAAGCGGCATCGTAATCGAGACTCCCTGAATTACCTCCCAGATTCGAGGAATTATTGCTGCCCGACTGCAAGCGACTCGTCGAAATTTTTCGCCTTTGGGGTGCCATTCTGAAAATGCAAAATTACAAACAAATTTTGAGAAAAAACCAAAATCCAAAATCCAAAAAAATGAAATGAACGAAGAGGAACGCGAGTGTAAAAAGAAAGCAACAAAATAAAGAGAAAGGAAAGGAGAGTGGAAAAGAAAGAAATAAAAGGAAGCAAAGAGTGCATCTTCATTTGCTGACCTTGCATTGGACGGAATTTTGCGATTTTCCGATTTACACCCATTTCCTAGTTTAGAGCACGGTTGGTTTATCCCACTTTGAGTTGAAATGGTGAAAAACGCGTCGATTTATAAATCTCGCAAATCTACGTTTCAAAGATACAGATTTTCAATGCATTTTTTCGTTTTTGATATTCATTTTTGTCTTTTTCCTCGAAACGCACTTTTTTCCGTTCTTTCACAAGTTATTTCTGTTCGCAGAGTATTTTTTCTAGGTTTTTTTTTGGGATTGTCGAATATTTTCCCTTATATATAGAGAATTTTTCAAAAACTCTCCAACTTTTTCCAACTTTATCAATTTTTCTAGAACATTTTCAACCCATTCCGAGGCCTAGCTTTTTCTAATTTTACAGTTTCATTTGGTTTGCGCGAGATCAATACTATAAAGGTCAGTCTAGGTCTACTAGGTCTATCTATCGATGGGTTTGAGGGTAAACAATGAGAAAGTAAAGGGTAAGAGGGAGTGGACTTGGTCGAGGTCCGATAGAGAGCCCGTAGTGCTGATCGAATGTTTGAGGAGCGACGGTCCGTGCCATTTCTCCGACTTTCTCAGAGAAGGAGTTCGAGAAAACTCGCAAATATCCCAAATTCTGCACTCTATCAAATTTTCCCTTTCCTCTAGCTTTTCCTAATTTTTCTTGATTCATCCCTCAAAAATTTCAATTTTTTTGTCTTATTTTAAGAATTTTTCTTCCTGCTTTTCCCCCTAAATTGGACCAAAGGCTCGCTTATGACACGTCGAATAAGCTATCTCGATTTGTATTTCTGAATTTTCAATTTTCGAATTTCAGATGGCTCGTAAATGGCTCACTCTGAGCATATCAATTCTTCTCATACTGAATGGTAGGCTTTTGCTACTCTGTAAATTAACCTTATTCCTGGGGTAGACTCTATCTACTTTGTTCATTTATTTTCTAGCTATGATTTTCGAAAACTTCTGATTTTGATCAAGAACTTTGATTATTCAGAAAGAAGATTTCAAATTACAGTAATTCTAGAGAAAAAATAACTGCTGATTTTTGCAGGATTTTGTGAGGAGGAAGAATTGGAGTACGAGCAGGACGAGGGGGTGGTGATTTTGACGGACAAGAACTTCGACGCCTTCCTCAAGAAGAATCCGACCGTGCTCGTGGAGTTCTATGCGCCGTGGTGTGGACATTGCAAGGTAAAATTTAAACAATTTTAGGCAAAAGTCCAAAAAACATTCAACTTCCAGGCCCTCGCTCCAGAATACGAAAAAGCGGCCGCAAAATCACCGATTCCATTGGCCAAGGTTGATGCGACTATCGAAACCGAACTTGGAAAGCGATTTGAAATTAAGGTATTTCAGAGACGACATATTATGTGTTTTTTTCTTCAATTTTCTTTCATTCAAACAAATTCAGGGCTACCCCACGCTGAAATTCTGGAAAGACAGCCAAGGACCGGTTGATTACGACGGAGGCAGAGATGAACAGGGTATAATTGACCAACCAAGTCCCGATAGTTATGCTGATTAAGTCGGGCTAATTGGGTGGGGTAATTATCTTTTCTAATTATAGGCATCCTCGACTGGATCATGCCACGAGTGGATCCGAACTACAAGCCACCCCCTGAGGAAGTCGTCGCCCTGACCGTGGAGACGTTCGACGACTTCATCAAGAACAACGAGTTGGTTCTGGTGGAGTTCTACGCGCCGTGGTGCGGACATTGCAAGAAGGTTGTGGACGCACATTGGAATTTTTAAAATCGGGGCCGGAAATCTTACAAAAATAGCCTACATTCTTTTTTTTCTGTAACTTCTCGATGACTTATGTTTAAACGAAATGATCAAACGATAATCAAATTTCAAGATTTTTTAAGATAAAACTCCAAGTTAAGAATCTCTCGAAACTTATAGCATTTTCGCGAAAATAATCATCAACAATTTCGAATTCTCTTAGCTGACCCCTGAATACGAAAAAGCGGCCCAGAAGTTGAAGTCCCAAGGATCGAAAATCCGGCTGGCGAAGGTGGACGCGACTGTGGAGAAGAAGCTGGGCGATCAGTATGGGGTCAGCGGATATCCCACTTTGAAGATCCTCAGGAATGGAAGGCGGTGAGACGTTTTTTTTTTTAAAACCTTTATACATTTCTAAAGTTTCAGGCAATTTTACTTTCATCAGCGCGCATTACCTCAAAGACTTTTTTTTATCATGATAGCACGCAGAAGAGTCCAAAATTTGTATCAAAGCGTACAGATCTGAGATTTTTTTTTAGAACTTTTGCAACCGAATCGAGTCTCAGCATTTTTCAAAACTCTTCAACCGCGGTTGAGATTAAAAAGCACCAAGTTTGAAAGCGTAATCTCTAGAACTTCTAAGACTCAGATAACAATCTTTAAAGATGATTTTTCTACTTCTAGAAAAAGAATAATTGAATTTTTAGTTTCGAATACAACGGTCCTCGAGAGACAAACGGAATCGTGAAGTACATGTTGGAGCAGTCGAGACCTGCAGCGAAGAAAATGTCGAATTTGGCCGAGATCGAGAAGTTCATGAGCAAGGACGACGTCACCATCATGGGATTCTTTGCCAGCGAGGATTCGACTACTTTCGAGGCTTACAGCGATTCGGCTGAGATGCTCAGAGAGGTAGATTTTTAATATGGAGGTTTTATACCTGCCATGTTTGGTGGCATATTTCAAAACTCCTTGTTTTGATTTACCTTAATTTTTAGAATGATTTTTAACACATGGTGTTACTAATAAGTAAAGAGAATCTTCATTACGCTCTAGATCTTCTGAAAGATATTTCAGAAATGCTGAGATTTCGATTTTAGGAATTCAAAACGATGGGCTACACCCTGGACAAGGCTGCATTCAAGAAGTACGATGCCAAACCCAACGACATCATCATTTTCTACCCCGCACTCTTCCATTCCAAATTCGAACCCAAGTCTAGGACTTACAATAAGGTACTTTAGACTTTTTTCCGAAGGTTTTACTTTTTAAATTTTACATCAAAATTCTTTCTATCCGATTTTTTCTCGTCTTTCTAAGAGAAAAGAAATATAAAAATTTCAGGTCGGAGCCACCGCTGAAGATTTGTTGGCCTTCTTCCGAGAGCATTCCGCCCCGTTGGTCGGAAAGATGACGAGGGTAGGTTTCAAAATAGAAGCTCTAATTTCACAGAGCCATCTTATTTATAAAAATCATTTTTTTTTTAAATTATAGGCTAACGCCGCCACTCGCTACAGTAAATTCCCTCTTGTGGTGGTCTACTACAACGCAGACTTCTCGATTCAGTACCGAGAAGGCAGTGAGTATTGGAGGCAGAAAGTGCTCAACATTGCTCAGAAAGTGAGATACAGTAATCCGAATTTGAAAATTAGCATAATCTTTACAGTACCAAAAGGACAAGTATCGCTTCGCCGTGGCTGACGAAGAAGAATTTGCCAAGGAACTCGAAGAAGTCGGATTGGGTAGGGTTTTTTGACAAGTTTCAACAATTAGGATTAAATTATTAAAAATTAGTTAGCAGATTAAATATAATGTCGAATACTTTTACAAGAGTTTCTGAATGAAGTTGGACATTGTTTTTCTTCCAAGATAGAGAATTTGAGAACAGATTACGAATTGAATATTTTCTAATTTCAATCAAACCCGTTTTATTTTGAAACATCCCAAAGAAGCAAGGATATTTTGCAATGTTCGACAATATGAAATAGAGACAATATACAATCCTAGCTCTACTAAAAATATTTTGAAAAAAAAACGCATTTGAGATATGAAATCTTAGGCGATTCTGGCCTCGAGCACAACGTGATTGTGTTCGGATTCGACGGCAAGAAATACCCAATGTATCCGAACGAATTCGACGAGGAACTCGACGAGAACCTCGAGGCGTTCATGAAGAAAATCAGCAGTGGTGAGCATTTTTGAATGTCTGTTATCTACTGTGTTTTCAAGCATAAAAAATTGCCTTATAAAATTTGATCATAATTCTTTAAACTCTCCTTAAAACTCGAAAATTCATTCAGGTTGGTCAAATTTTGTCCTGACAAAATCCTGAAACTTATTATGAAAATGTTCCAAATAATAACTTTAGGAAAAGCCAAGCCCCACGTGAAATCGGCCCCATTGCCGAAAGATGACAAGAGCCCTCTCAAAACTGTCGTCGCGTCGAATTTCGAGAAAATCGTCAACGACAAAAACAAGGATGTGCTCATCGAATTCTATGCTCCGTGGTGTGGTGAGTCAAGTTTTTAACTTTGAAAATTGTGCGTTAGGAAAATTAGGAAAAATCTAGTAAAATTGAGAAAAGGGACATCTTTATTATCATTTTTCGAACTTTGTTGAATTGAATTTATTCCAGGTCACTGCAAAGCCTTCGAGCCGAAATACAAGGATCTGGCTAACGAACTCAAAAAGACCGAGCCTAACTTGGTGCTGTCGAAAATGGACGCAACTGCGAACGACGTGCCTTCGCCCTACAACGTCGAGGGATTCCCCACCATTTACTTCGCACCTGCTGACAAAAAAGATGCGCCGGTCAAGTATTCTGGAAACAGGTATTTTTTTCTCTCGAAAATATTTAAATCGTTTTTTCTTTGTTGTTTTTATATTGTCAATATATCTCAAATTTTAGAATTTGAAATAAAAAATACAAATTTAGGGATCTCGATCACCTGAAAAACTTCATGCGGGAGCATTCTTCGAAGTCTTTCAAGAAATCCGCCGACAAAAAGAAGGAAAAAGAGGAACTTTAAAGAAGAA
>LIAE01007073.1:58408-136922 GCA_002287525.1 Diploscapter pachys
TTTCATGGAAAAATCCTGCCGAACCGATTCTACGTCATTGAAATTTCACTTTATATCGAAATTGTGATACTAAATTATTTTTTTACAAACCTTTACGGTAATTCGTCGTTTTTAGAAGTGCATTTATAGGGAGCATTTTTTGAATGTCGGATCGGGGCAATTTGAAAAATATCACCTTAAAAGTTTCTTTCAAGTTACCCCGAGATAGGTCACTTTGTCATTTATTTCGAACTATTTCACAAAAAATAATGGAATTTCGAAGGAAATAGCTTGAAAAGTGACAGACAATTGAATTCTGACATGGCAATTGGTTGTGTGTTATCGATGTTTTAATTTTTTTTATCAATCTTATCACTCAGAGCAACTCCGAATTCTACGTGTATTTTTATCCAAAACAGCTAAAGTTTCACTTGTTATCTATCCTCCGAAATAAATTATTTCGCTAAAATTCGAGCTTTCTTATTTTTTCCGAGTTTCAAGCTCCCTCAATTACCGTGTCTAAAATAGTTAATTACCCGGTGATAATTACCGTCAATTATTCTGAAAAGTTTCAAAGAAAAAACACGGAAAATCAACTTTTTGAATTGGCTTACAAATACCGTGCAGCCACTTTGCAAAAATCGATACTTGCATTTCTCTCAATTCGCATTCATTTTCGTTTATTTCCTTCTCGTTTTCTCGATTTTTTTTCGCTAAAATCAGTCAATTCTTCCATGTTTCAGCGATGAACAAACCGGTGTTGGCCATCGGCGGACCTGCGGGCGTTTCTTCGATCAACGATGAACAGGTAAAACCGGGCAAAACCCACCAAATTCGATTTTTTAAATTCATAGACCTCTTCTCGTTTTCCCTAGACTTCTCCGAAACAACCGTGCCCGTGGGGTGGGTGCGGATCGAAAATGTGGAAGATATTGCAGAGTGCGGGTTTTGAATCTGAACTGTGGGGCTGGTGTGGGTCCAAATATTGTTGAATTTGGAGAAGTCTGGTTTTCCCAAATTCGGGTATTTTGAAAACCACGACTCTAGTAAAGCTGTCTACATCATCCCGGATTCGTCAAAATTTAGTTGAATCATGATGTAACTAGAAAAAACTAGTCTTCGGATTTTTGCAGATTTTCTATAGAACTTTCTGATCCGGTACAAGAAAATCGCTAAAATTGAGAAAAATCGATAGATTCTTGACTTTTACAGGTCCTTGTGGACGCCCTGCCGTACCTCGACACGGAATACAACGAGTCTGACAGGCAGTTGGCTCTGAGACTCATCGAGAACGAGTGCAAAGTAAGCATTTTTTTTTTTTTAATTAGTGAAAATCGCCATTTTGAAGGGAAAAGCTCCGAATAATTTAGTTTTTTCCTGAACAAAATTGAGATTCATGTTGATTTTGTCTTTTTAGGTGTTCCGCCCGACCAAGAACTACCTGCGCCACTTGCAAGTGCCCGACTACGACGTCTTCCTCACGCCGTGCATACAGGTAGTCGAGTTTGTATTTCGGAACTACAACTTCTTTAGAACATAGAAACTCTCGAATTCGTTGACAAGTTTTCGCTTGATAATTAAATTCCTGAGCTCTCATTACTCTTCAAAGACATTGTTGAAACGTGCTTTCACTTTTTCAAGATAAGTTTAATGAAAAACATCAACAGAAAATAGCATTTCTTTTAAACGTGATTTTTTTTAGAAGATCGAATTTTCAGAAAGAGTTCGCCCGAATCAACAAGAAGCAGGAGATGCCGAAACTGGACATGTCTCGATGCGAACTGCCCTCTCCAGCAGGCACCAGCAAAGCTGCCGACAAGGCTCAGTGGAGGAAGGTAAAGAATGCATAAAGATTACTGTATCTGAGGGTTACGATAGAAAAATTCGCCTGTAGACAATGGAGAAAAAAGAGGAAAACTAGAATATACGAGCATCTTCATTTCTTCGGAAACTTAGATAATTTGCGTTACTGATGATGTTCAGAAATATCCGATACATGAAAACAACCCAAGTTCAGAGACAATATTCAAATTCAGTTATGCCAAATAGAAAATAGTGATTACTAATTACGCGATTTCCTTGATTATTAAGAACGAAAAAAACGGTGATTTGAAAACAAAACTTTCAGGCGATCCGAAACGCAAAGGCGCAAAACGAGCACCTGGTGCTGCGTGAAATCAATCTGGAAATGCTAGACGAGTTCGGACCCGAGATGTATCTGCAACGAAACAAGCAAATGGAGCAGACACTCATTGAGGCAGAGAAGGAACTCAGACGCGCTAAAGAACAGGTAAAAGCAATAAAAGATAATTGGGGATGATTAAATAACATAATTAGGGCAATTAACTTAAGATAATTATACTAATTAAGGTGATGAATGTCCACTCGCGTCGCAAGATGGCCCAAATGGAAGCGGGCGCACAAATGCGACAACTCGAGTCCGACTGGGTCTCCATGATCACCAACAATTACAAGTCAGTTAGTTATGGTAATTATCGAAGATAATTAGGGGATAATTAAGTTAATTATTGAGTGATAATTAGCATTTTTCATGGAAATTTCCATTCTTAACAACACTCGTTTTAGCGCTTGAGATATTTAGAAATTATCGTCGATAATTAAAGCAATTAACTTTAAAATAAATGAATTGCGGATAAATTAAAACTCTAGAAATGGCAATTGATTAATTAATTAAAAAAAATATTATTTGATGAGAAATGTTTGAAAGAATGAAATTTAACGAATGGATCTGCATATTCCTACTTTTGTGAAACACGTTTCAAGATGCTTGGAGAAAATTTGACAACCTTGAGAATGGAGTGAGAATATTTCAGCTTTTAGTGAAACGTCTTAATAAATGATCAAATATTTAAATAAATACTCAGAATGGAGCTGGCGATCGATGAAATGGAGGAGAGCAACCAGCGCGAGGTCAAACGGCTTCGACTCGACGAGTCCCTGCTCAACGTCAAGCTCCCCGAGTAATCAGGCCATGGCGTTACATGAATCTCTATTTAAAATATGTCACAGTTTAATCCCGTTCAAATTATTTCGTAGGAAACTTATCTGTTCATCTCCATTCACGCAATATTTGAAAACTCTTCACATTCCTACTGTGTGTTACAATTTTCAGAATAAATTATTCTAATTGAAGAAAAGTCCATTTTTCTGTAGTATTGGCGTTTTTCTAAAATTGTTTTGTAGTGAGGAGTTCAATTCCTTAAGTTAAACGTAATCATAGGTGATTCGTTTAGAGAAGGACGTCTATTCTTGAAAGCCTATATTTATTGCTTTTGAATTGACTGAGATAGATCTTGGCTACGGCTTTAGCGTTAATGTCGAATTCGAGATTTTTTTCAATCAGCCCTATTTGGATGAACATTCCAGACTCAATTCGAATTGATTTATTTTGATTTTCATAAATGCACCATTCTATCAAAAATAAGTGATTTGTCAAACGGCACAGCAGACGAAGTCGAGTGCTTGGGGTTGTCCTTGCAGAGCCGGTCGTAGACATTCACAGGTGAACACTTTGCGCCACGATTCGGACTGAACATTTATATTTTAAAGGAATTTTTTGAAGCTGTTGTAGTTGAAAAAGCAGCATGAATTATATGAGATTCTTTGATTTTTTTTTACAAATTATTTCTTTGAGTTGTGAGAATTTCCAAGTCACTTTCAGGTGCACAAATTTCTCATCTCATATATCAAGCTTTTTAAAAATATTTTTTCACGTCAAAGCTAAGTTTTCACGAGCACCCACATTTTATGTTTCATTAACTCTCACACGCGCAAACGTCCGTTTTCCCATGATAGTGAATCAAGAATGAAACATTACGCGATATTTCACAAATATTGCGAAAATAATGATTCTGATTTAAGAATGTTGAAAAATGTAAATAAAGTAAAAATTTACAAATAAATAATAATTTAAACTAACCTTATTTGGACAACAGGCTTTCATCCACGATCGAGGACTGCACTGACTGCACGGCATACATTTGATCAGAAACGAGCAATCCAACATTCGGTTTAGAGAAGATGGCAGAATATTCGGTGATTCTGGCTGCTTTAGGGATTCGGGCTAAAATAATCAATTCATAAACCTGGAAATAATTTCAACTCCAACTTCAATAAAGTGTTAAATTTCAACTTCCGATTTGTCGATAAATCAACCTTTTTAGATATGTAGTTTATAGGTGAGCAAGTCAGCTTGTTTCTTTTTTCCGAAGGGTGAAACAGGCCGATTTCTCCCTTTTCCTTACTATTTCGCCTGTCAATCTCTTTCCTCATGATCTTGGCATTACAAAAAAAATTACCGCCAGAGGTCACTGAGCCTATTAATTTTTTCTTATTTTGTACATTTATTGTAAAGGTTTAACCACCCAAGTTTGAAGCTCTAATAATACTGCAAAATTAACTGTCCCTATTCTCCCCTAAACTTCTAATTGCACGCGGCGTTGACTCGGACTGATCCCTCACTACCATTCGTTTTGCTACAGGGTTAAAATTGAAGTTTAGCTTTTTATAAATATTTCTAAAGAAAATACAGGACTCACACATCGTTTTGAAATAATGCAGAAAATTATGAATACAATAACAGTGTAAAGAAAAATAACCAAAAATGTTAAATACGGTAGCCAATCGTAAAAATCTTCATACATGATATAATAGCAAAAAATTGATTAGGATATCATTGAATTATTATTATTATTATTATAGATCTGCGAAGAATAATAAAAATCGTAGACTTGCGGGGGAATTATTGGAATAGATCTACTTCAGCTAGCGGTTGCTATGGCAACTCGCGATATGCACCAATTTAATGGATGGTATACTTGCGTGATATACGAAAAGTGAATTTATTGAAAAATAACGATTGGAGTACTTTTTCTCCAATAGTTGAAGTGAATATTTTTCTTACAAATATGTTTTTTTTCAGTTTTAGGGTGAAAGTATTCGTTATAAATTCGTTCAATCGTTCGATTTTCATTCAGGAAAAATTTTATTAGCGCAAAAGTTAAGTAAAGTACGAACAATTATAAAATATCCCGTATCTTTGAGAGACTCGTAGCGAAATTTACCAAAGATTGTAGATATTAGAGAAAAGGCAGTAACGAACGAACTTCATGAGATTTTTTTTGTAGTTTTAGAGGAGAATTAAGAATTGAATAAAAATATTATAACGACTAGATCAACTGACTGAAAAAAATCTAGAAAAATGTGAATGGAATAAGATCTAGAACGAAAAATAAATCTATGGAATGAAATTATGCAATGCCGCATGACTCACTGTAAATTGAGCATCAGAAATTGAAATAAGCATATTTTCGAGCCTACAAAAGTAATTTCTGATTCTTAATTCACTCGCAAAATCAAAAATGAAAAAATCCTCCTAGCTATTCGTACTCGACGTCCTGCTCGAGGTCGAAAGCGTGAATCTCGTTTCGTACGAATCGATAGAGTTTTGTTCTGCGAAATCAACGCTACTGGCTTTCTGTCGATCCAAAACCGATCCTGACTTATTCCTTCGAGCAGAAAACAGCGTTTCCAATGCATAGAAACACTTGGCTTCGGCCAACCAAAGCATGCCTCCGAATATTATGCAGAGAATTGCTAAACTTGTTGGTATTTCAAAGCTAAACATCTTGAAGAAGTTTTATTGCCAGTGATCAATGACTTGAGGCGAAATAATTTATGCATAAATTCGAATATGCAAAATGTGCGTTGCGTATTTACAAATAATCATTAAACTCATTCCTTGAATATGATGCAATAGCGTACAGTCTGCTGCAAACTACGCGCTAATTACGGCGCATCAAAAGCCCATGTCATTTATTTAGTCTCAAGTAACCGGTCATTGACAATATTCAGATTATTTGTTGTATGAATAAGTCTTACTGCGCTAAAAATGTTGAAGCTTTCCTAATAGGATTTGATGTAAATATCTTTTTTTTTCATTTTCAACTTACCAGCTAGTACTGTAGCATGGAAACAAATTGACGGTGTAAAATGTAGTGGAAGTGTGGCCATTGAATTCCTGGTTGGGAATCGAATGGTCATCGAGGGTAGTGAAGAGTAGAATATCAAGTCCCCTAAAATCAATATATTTTGAGGAAAGAGTTTGATTTTTACCAATTCCTATCAGAAAACCCGTGGCGAAAACGCATCGCGAAACCATGTGCGGTAGAAAAGCGAGGCAGATTAGTGAAATGCACCATGAGAAGATGGATGCTCTAAAAATTTCATTAAGAAATGGTATGTTTCAGAATAATTGATAATAAACTGATAATTTTGGAAGATAATTTGCGAGGGTTTGCTCATTGTATCAAAGAATTCTGATTAGATGCTTACTTAAGCATGCAAGCCGTGTAATATCCGGCTAACCGATATTGCCGCCCCCACACGAAACCGTCGTACGACAGGTATTCGATTACCTAAATTCTCGGGTTATTCTTCTTCATGACTAGTTTATTACCTTCAAAATCGGGAAAGGTAGTCCGCGTTTGAGGGCTCGGTTGAGTTCCATTTCCATGAGATGGACTAAAATTGTGAATTATCATTTTGTATACTTTTAATATTTTATCTTTCAATGATATTTAGCTTATTTTTCTATTTTTATTTTAGATTAGATGGACTTCTTTCCTATGTTCAAAATTGAACTCAAAATTCAAGTTTGATGAATTTGATTTACGATTTTTCTCTCAATTATTGTAGTGAGTTCGGAGCTATTTTTACGTTTACACGACAAATTGAATTTTCTTTTCACACCTTCGGAGAACGAAAATCGCTCGTTATACGTTAGTTTCGCTGTGTCATCTTCATTGTTCGTAGAGTCGATGCCTAAAATGGACCTAACTTAAAATTTCACACGTTGTTAAAGTTTACATTGAAGATCAAACAAAATGTAGTTTTGCTAAACAAAAGAAAACTTCGGCGAGAGGTTACCCATAAAATATTTTCTATGAAAATTCATCCACAAGGCGATCCCCCAATAAGATCTTAGCGGATAATTTTAGGATGTTCACAGGGTATATCTGGTCTGGGCCTTGGCTAGATTTTAGTCTAGCCACGAACTAATCCAGGAACTTGATAAATTATTTAGATTTAATAAGCTTTTCAGCCATATATGATTTGTCCTTCAGGTTTCAATATAATTATCACGTTTGCATAATATTTTGTCATAGCATGCATAGCAAACGACTGCACGTGCGCATACGTCCAATCTAATTACTATCAATACCAATTCCTCTATCAATTTGCCATTGATAAATTGCTTCTGACCCGAATTTAGTAATTCGATCATAACCTTGCTTCTTTGTATTGTCATGAAGATGTCGCTATCAAATATTTCCTGGCCCATATGAAATTCTTGCATTTCCACTAATTTTTTTTAAAGAATTGAACGAAATGAAGAGTGGCATGACGAAAATCAGGAAAGTCAAAAAGACAGAAAAATAAGAAAACCAAGAAAATGAATTAGGAAAGATGAAAGATAAGGCAGATAAACATCTCTGACAGTTATTTTCAATGGCATCTGATAGAATTTTCCGCCTCCTAAAATCTCGTACTATTTTTACTCGTGCCGTCAATTTCCCGGCAAAAATTCGAACAGACCATGAGAAAGTGCGCAGAAAGACCAAAATCAACCTTTCAATAAACCGGTTCAAGCTTCGAGAAACATCGGTAAATACGACCGTTTGTCGACAAAGTTTACGGAGCAAGGCTAGGGCAAAGAAAACTTTGGAATGATGAAAACTCGATAACATACAAATGTGTCAAAATATGGCTGTTCCGAAAACATTTTCCGTTTGATGAGGTAGTTTGATAAGATAGGTTAAAAGAAATACTTGTTCAATGTGCTTTGAATTTCGGAGTGTGTTGGAAAAGTGCAAGACCTTGGAAGATATTTTTACTTCTCGAGAAAATTCAAATTGATTTTTCCACCTCACAATAAAAATCTAAATGATGTTACCATCTGAAGTGTGCGAAACTTCAACTTTGACTTCGAATTTTTAAAATTTTGGACTTTGCGCAACTCTGGTTATCACTGAAAATTCTTTTCCCTACCATGATAAATAAATTCGAGATAATATTTTTAGTTACGTTTCATAAGGATTCTTGATTAAGCATTATTTGCGAAATTTTTTATAGAAATCGATCATTTTTGCAATAAAATATTTCAAACGTGTTAAAAACCGCTTCTTGACTCTTCTGATTCTGTTTCTCAATGTTATTGACCCGTAAAGTATCGGTAAGCTTCTTCTCCCTTCATTCGAATAACTCAAACCAGTCTTTCGATCGAATTGCATCATTTTAACGCGTGCATGAAATTCCGACAATAAAATTTCAATTTCGGCGGCATTTTGACTCATCAAAGACTATTTTTTTCCCTAGAAAATTGCGATTTTACATTTTTGTTCCTAAATTTTTCGGTATACAAGGTCAATTTTAGCGGGGAAAATGCTTCCTCTATGCCGGAAAAATGAACGTTTGATAATCGCAGACATTTTTCAAGTGACATTTGAATTGGAGTTACAATGGCAGATTTCTCTTGTATTTTGCGCTATTTCGAATTATCGTACTTTGCGGTTTTTACGAACACAAATTTGGTGAATAATCGACAAATTTACGAGGAGACGCACTTGACTCAAATGCCCAAAAATCTGCCATTATTTTTTGCAAAAAACGAGGAACACTAGAATTTACAATAGAGTTCCAAAATCACACCACAGTCTTGTCTGAGTTTTGGTGCGTGAAAATTCGAGGTTCTACATGATTTTGCCGAACCTACATTCAAACATGCAGAATTATGAAATGTATCGGTCTTTCCAGAAAATGTGAAAAAATGCAAACCGTTTTCGTAGAAAGGATAAAAACAATCGAAAATATTACGAACAGCTTTTCCTTTATATCGCTAGAAACCTATTTTTTGCAATTATAATGATTTGATGAATTGGAAACACGTGTCGAATATTCATTTTCATTCAGCACCTTGAAGACCAACTTCATGCAATAAAATTGCCTTTGAACGCGGTAATAAATTGGATACTTTCTAAAAAAAATATCCTTGCCTTTAAGTGAAATGTTGAGGTACTGCAGTCCCACGCGGATCATCATTTTTGCCTCGATCTTCTCATCCGAAAACGCCCGATAGAACGTTAGAATGCGGGCTTCTGCACGGTGCCAACATGGGTGATAGAGGGATACTGTAAATTTATCAGTGATTAGGAAGACTTTTTCTCTTATTTGTTGAAATTTCAGGTATGTAAAATGGAATAGAAAGGGATTCTCACATTCTGTCGAAAATTACGATAATTTTCATACTGCAATCTATTTTTCTATTTCGTCATCGACTTTTGTGTATCGATCAAATTTATCAAGTTGCAACAGTTCTGAAGGGCCAATATAAGTTGCCTTAGTATGTTGCATATAACTCAGCACATCCCAACTTACGCGATTTTTTCATTATTTTCTCTTTGATCAAGAAAATTCCTTTATGCAGTTCCACATTCTTGGTACCCTCGAAACCATTCAAATAATTGAAATCGGTGAAACACGTAAAAATCAGACCATTCCTTTATCTTTCGGTCTTTCAGTTATCATATCAACATTATTGGGAGTTTTTCTATGTACCTTACCCAAGGACAACTCATCAGATAATTGTGCAGGTTAATTTTTCCCCGAATTTCGTCTTACTTCTCAAAAATTTTCAACCAGTACACATCTTTTCCGCGAAAATCAACTTGAAAACTTGGATATTTTCGGAAAATCGTAAACAAATGATTTAATGAAGGGTCAAAATGTTACTTTTATCTGAAAATTTTTGAGGCTCACCTAGAATTGTAGCTCCGGTAAACATATGCAATAAAAACGTGATAAAGGATGATGTTTTATGTCTTCTGACGCCCGGTAGAATGAGAAGAAATGCCAACGAGGGTACGGCGAATAATGCGAATAGGAAGACGATTTGTGTATCTGAAATAACTTCACCAAATTTTCCAAATCGCCATTAGGTATGGTAGTTCTCATGAGTTGTAACGTATCAGTCAACCAAATACAATGAAAGTAATCTAGCTTTTCACTCGTTAGCTAATTCCATCCCATATGGCTTATTGTAGCTCTTGCATCTCATTAAAAATACGTTTCAAAATTTTAGAGCATTCGAATATAATTTATAAAACTTAACTCCCGGTTTTCGGGTTGAATGCATTCAAAAATTCCTCCTACTAACCGACTATCACGGGCGTGCGGTTGTCGCCATAAAAGGTTGGTGCTCCATGCTCACGAAACGCCGAAAACCATCCGAGCATGACATGAGAGACGCCTGCTTTGAATCGACGTAGATGACGTTCCGAGAGATTCAGATAAAGTCACGGCAAATTCAGAACCTCTTAGACGAAGCTACTGTGATTCAGATTCTTTCAGATGACGTCAAGTAACTTCAGAATTCCTCAAACTACGTCACGGCGTCGAAAAATCATCGAACGCATTTCGCTTTACCGATTCAAAATCGGCTTGATTTGCTCTGAAAATGTCATTTTAGAATCATCAGGTCATTCTAATAAACTACGATATTTTATGCGAGTAGGAGAAAGCAAAATTTGCAGAGGAATAATAATAATGAGAGAGAGAAGGTGTGACCTAACGCGATTATCAATTTATCAACAATCAAATCAGCAAAAGAATTATCGATTATGCAGATTATTTATGAGCACGGCAATCTAATCAAATTTTTTGAGATTATCAAAAATTTCAGATAAATCACAGGTTTAATAAGTTCCCCATTAGATATGGATCTATCTGAACTGGAAGAATCAGAATCGTGAGAATATTGTAAGGGATGGCAAGGGCAGCAAAACGGGTCGAAAATACACGCCGAAAGAGAAGAGGTTTGGAGAGAAAAGAGAAACGAGAAAAATTAGAGGGAAAAACGAGACAATTTAAGGGGGAGAATGCGAGAAAAAATAAAAATGTAATATGGAAAGGCAAGGGGAGAAACTCGCTAAGAAATGGAAATCAAATCGAAATTCGACATGAAATGACCTCAAGCATGCCAGGTTATTATTGATAATTGCTAAACATATTATATTCTTTGACCTTAGATAGTTATGCTATATTCTGGGAATTAGAATAATAATATTTTCAGATGAAAAGATGTTTTTTCCCATATTAGGAGCAGAACGCAATACAAAATTCTTTGGATGATAACACGATGTCACAGATATTATCACGAAGATCAGCACCATCTGATAGACAAGTGTATTAGAATTTAGATAGGTTTCATGAAATTTTAGAATTCGTACTGATGAATTTTTTTTTTTAAATTGCTATCATTTCAGTTAGTCAATTTATCAAGGAACTGGATTTTAAATTTGCGAAAACTGAGTGATTAGAAAAGAGGCGTATACCTCTGAGATTTAAAAGGATCAATCAAATCGTTGAAATGTCTTTTAGGGGTGATTTGAAAGGCACCAAACAGGATTAGGTAACAAAGGAGAAAAGAAAAAAGGAGCGAGCAGAAATGCGTGAATTCGTACCGTTGTACCAAGTATCTTACTAGCTGAAAAAGTACAATTCACCAAGTGGTTTCCAGAACAAGGCCAAATTCACCATTCTGCATTTGAATCGACGTAAAATCGCAGAAAAATACGGATAATTCCGAAGACATTCTAACAGTCCAAAAGAGCTGAAGAAAAAATTCTAACTAGTAAGATCAAACCCTCCTGTTTTTACTAGGATAGTGGAAATGTCGGAGTCGTTTTTTCGAACGGCCAAAGAACTCGGGCGCACCGTGCAAAAACATGCATTCGCATTTCGAAATTGAAATTTAGACAACAAATGGAAAGAAAATGAAGAAAAAAGTACGCAATTTTCTGTATTTGCGGAAATACACCCAATAAATCAATCTGATGACGAAACAAGAGAAATGAAAAAGGCAGAGGTCATTCCGAGGAATTGATCAAGAACGGCGAAATGGGCAATAGGTCTGGAAAGTAATGATATCGGAGTCATTGATGAAATTGGAAAATGGAGGAAAAACCGTGACGTTACGTATTTTAAACTTTCCTTATGTTTCGGTGCTACTATATTTCTGATTGTCAAATTTTTCGGAACTTTTTGCCGAGTGATATTTGCCAGATAGGATGTGACGAAGTTGCAGTTTCAAATTTGGAATAGATTTTTCAAAAATCACCAATCAAACTAAAAACGTTCACTTTTTTTAATAAACGTCTAAATAAGAATAAATTAAGGTGAAAATACTGATTTTTTTTTTGCAAAATCTTGAAAAACGATGTCTTGCTCATTTTAGTCTCATTCATGATTTACTGATTTTTATGATTCAAGGTTACGACAAAATTATTGAATTAGTGAGAATGATCGTGCCACTATCACTCAAGATACTGATTAACAACTAATGGAGAAAAGCTCAAAACAACAGGGACGAAGTTGAGTTTGATTGTTGTTTTTCGGCGGGGGAAAGTCGAGTGCCGAATTCTCGAAATTAGCTGCAAAATTACGAGGAGAAATTCAGACCGACATCGAAACTTGAGACGGTCAGATCGAATGAAGTCTGTTTGGAAAATCTTTCTGTCAAGAAAACAATCGAGAAAATGACCGCAGAGGAATTCAAACCTAATGCCGAACTAATGAATAGAGGTAAGTTACAATAGAAATGGAGAATCGAACCTTTTTGAAATTTAAAAATATGCTTCAAAGTTTCAGTTCGTTCTCGGTGAATTATTCGGAGAATTTATGGAATGCGAATAAAATTTTAGTTCGTGAATGGTAGATAATTTGAAGTGTTTAATACAATGCGATCCTAATAAAAGAAAACATAAAATCTCTGAATTATCATCTAGCAAAAATTGAAAATCAAAATATCTAAACTTCGGAATGAAGTTTCGTTAGATATCATTATCAGATTATCGTGAAGTTTGTGCGATAGTGTCTGATTATCCAATAAATTACAGTGACTAATGTTGAATGTCCAATAGTGTAATTCTGCATAAAAATATTATGCGTGTTAAAAGGGCATTGCTAAAACCGATCATCGCTAGCAGTAAGCCAATAAGCAATTTGATCTGTTTTCGATAATCTCCTCTCAGATTGCCCATCCTTATACAGATCTCTAAAGTTAGAGACACCGAGTAAACAGTTGTAACATGGGTAGAGTCGTCTTCTATATTTATGCATATGGAAGAGGTAAGGACGCAGAGTGATCGAAATTTCTTGCAATTTACAATGAAAAAGATGACAGACGTATGTCCAAATCTGTATGAGATCCACCCATACACGGCATATTCATTCATTCATTACACAAACAAAACCAAAACCAATCGAACGAAAGTTAGAGAAAGGAAATCAGATGTAAGAATGAATAATAAATAGGGAAGTGACGAAAAAGACTTTGTCTGCTATTTAGAATATTTTGACAGATAGATTTGTAGAGTCAAGAAAGCGTTCAATGACTAAACCGCTACAAACAAGATCCTCCTACTTCAGTACTAACGTTACAACTTGAGATTTAGGATTTTGAAAACTATCAGACGCAGAATTTATTTAAAGTTTTTTTCATATCATAGCCAGAAAATGTTCAAAGTCTTAGATTTTACGAAATGGCAAAAATATGCTTTAAAGATCAGAATTGTAATTGACTTTTGGAAGTAGACAGTAAGAAAAAAGTCGTAGTAATTGCAAGAAAACGTCTGCAACAAGTAAAAATATCGAAACAAAAATAAAGGCATAAAAAATAAACAAAGAAAGTAATAAGGAAAGAAAAGAAAAGAATACCTCTTATCCCATATATCCTCTTTCTGCATTCCCTTGTAAGGCAAAGAAAAAAGAAAAGGCATTTGATTTGGAATCGGTTTTACCTTCAGGCAAAAAGCAATTGTCAGATTGCAGTGTAAGAGGATATAAGCACGATCATGAATGATAGAACGCGTAAAGTGAAGAGACACAAAGAAGAAGAACGGAAGTTGTACAGAGAGAATAGGAATAAACTATTATGGCATTATTAGAGTCGGATTGGGTAATAAGTAATAGGCAATAATAGGAACAACAAGAAACATATAAAGATGTCAATAGAGGAATAAGTGAAAACCACTACCAAATATGAAGAGAAAAAGTTCAGACATCAAGGTCTTATTATTTATAACATGTTATTTTATCTGTTTGAAAATGGATCTGTTACAATTTTGATAAGATTTAAGGAAACTTTAAATTAAAAAATACCTTGATGAGTTTATGGAAAGGAAGAATGGTCGAATGAAATATTTTCACTATCCAAAGTTAAGATATCCATTTGATTTCTAAATAGTTTAAATATGCGCACATTTGAAAACAATTTCGAATTTGCCAAGTAGAATGCGAATAAATATGAATTGTTTAGGCATTTAGCAAATAGACCATATGCATTACACTTATATACCGAGGTGATTGTTGACAGTTTGGCACCAAACTTCCCCAGATGGTTCTCAATTTTGAGTGTTTATCGGAAATAGATCTAACAATATTCGAATTCACAAATAAGTTTCAGAAATTTGCGTAAATTTAGGAAGAACAAATAAGTGAGTTTAGTTTGCGAGCGCAAAGATATGGGCTACATAAGCTGAAAATAATAAGTTTCAAGAAAGATGGTAGATTCAAAGATTTCAATCAACAAAAATAGTGACTCATATTGGATCGGGATAACATTTTCTTAAAAATTCTACGAATTTGCATTCAATGAGTGCAATAAATCAAATTTCAACTTTTCAAATAGGTACCAAAAATTCATCTGATACAATTAGATTTCAAGAGAAAAACAAATCAATATAAAAAAAACATCAATAAGAAATTCTCGGATGAATGAATGGAAAAAAATCAAAGATAGCCGCAATTCGATTCAGGCACCTTGATAATCTGACACTTTGACATTGACTGACTGACAATTTCGTGCAGAAACAGAATAAACATAGGCAAATGCAGTAAGCAGACATGCAGACGAGTTAACCAGTTCACGATTCGAAAGCTATGTGTCTCTCTCGAGAATGAAAGGGAAAAAGTTCGAAAAGAATGATAAAACGAGACCAAAAGCTGGAAATACCAGGCGAATAGTAGAGATTTAGTGAGTAAAAAAGCGTTCTCAGAGTAATCGTCGATTAAAAAATCACTGCCATTGATCGTGGAAAGTAGAAAAGCAGAAATGCAGAAAGAGTTACACAATGATAGACACGTCATAATAAGAATAAGACGCGAAGGTCAGGCAGAAACTTGGATAAGCTTTGTTGGAACAGCTTATAGTCTGATAAGTTTAGGAGAGGTGGAGTGAGTTTAAGAAGACAATATAGTTCAAGGAAGTAAGAAATTGTTAAACCTCAAAGAATAATGAAGATCGCCTTGAATAAGCATAGCTTTCATTCGAATATGTAGTTTGCACATAGGAAAATGTAATTTCATGAAGAGCAAATCTGAGACAGATAGTGAGATTAATGAGAATATTTGGACTAGAAAATTGATCATTTTGGAGGATTAATGAAGATCAAAACTTTACATTTCATATCAAGTTATGATCACAACCTACTTTACAAAAAATATTTAGTGAAAAATATATTCAGATAAAAGTTTAAAAATAGAATATAAAGATAAATTAGAAAAATAGATAATCACATACAATTGGGTAGAAATCATAAATCTGATTACAGTGGGATAATCAAAAATCAATAATTCATGGTTCGGCATCTTTTCTCATCTCTCGACCGAAATCGAATGAATCAGATGTGAAAATCCCTCCTTCGAATGGCTAATTTGCTTCTTCGATTTCTCTAATCTTTTCCATTTCAACACTACATCTAACCCTTTTTCTTTCTCTAATATCTCTCAAAGTTCAGCTATCTCTTTTATATTTCTCTGCTATCTCTCCAATTGCCGTAGTGTTTCTTCGCCTTGCCTTGGGGAAGATTCAGAGCGATATGGCTAGTTAAAGATATAGAAACACGCCACGAACAGTCGTAGATTTGTCTGTATTTTTCTCTTCGTCTATTACTTTATTTCTATCTTTAACCATCTATTTTTCTTTCTTTTTCTCTATTACTTTTTATCCATCATTATTCTTTCTCTATCTCTTCTAATCTCTCAATCGAATAGTTTTGCGTCTCTAATTTCGCCAAATCTGCATAAATCTTCAATTTTACATAATGTAACGCACGTAATCCGCGAATTTTCTGGAAATTTATATTCTCTATTTCAAACAAATCGGCGGCACGTCTTTCCAAACTACATGACTTCTTTTCTCTCACTATTTTTTAACAAAAATATGGAAATGTTGAGAATATTTGACCCGTTGCCAACATTGGCTTTCAACAAGCAGACGCGTTATTCACTATCTCGAGACGTTATGCTTTCCATATCGCATGATCTCTTGCAGAACGATATAGAACTGTTATAGTATAGAAAAAGAAGCCATACGGTTTTGAATTCCAGGTACCGATTTGATTGAAAAACGGGGTATGTTTCAGGAAAACATCGGGTTTGAACTAAAGAATAATAATTTAGTGAGTATGTCATTAATCTTATCATACTGAAATATTTCAATTAGAATGTTGAATTCATTATTTATTGGTGTCTTGAAGCACACTTTATTCATATGCAAAATAAATTGTTTCCAAAAGAGTTGAAAAATGATACCAAGCAAAGATATGAATGAACATTAATAGGGCAGGAGGTTGAACTTCATTCAGAAGTGATTCGGTTTTGATTGATAAGTGGATAGGCGATAAATAGCAAATAGAAAAATGTGGCGATAATCCTTTTTAATTCCAAATCACAAGAAAAATTCCATGTGATTGATGGTGTGATGGGATAAATAAGGAAAAAAACTGATAATCATATCATGATGTTGATTAGAATGAATCGCCGGGAAGTTCAGTTTAGAGCAGAAATAATATTCCAAAAGGATGTTAATCGAGCATAAAGATAGATTCTGTTCGAAGAAAAATACTCTCTTGAGAATAATAGTCGGGAAACAATCATTTTGTTCAACATTGTATAATTTTTGTTGTTAACAATGAAAGAAATGGATATTTGTGAAAGGGTTAATTTTACAAAGGTTATAAAAAATAACCCAAAGGAAAAAACAAGTTTATGGATGTTTCGAGAATCTCCATTTCTGACACCTGCCGAATGGGTCATTTTCATCAATCCTTATCATATCACCATTTCCGGTCATATCTTGATTGATGGATGACTAGCCCTCATCCCATAAAGCCCACCCTAATTTTCATTGATTAAACGACAAAATATCAAAGAAAAATTTCGGAAAAGGTGCTTTCACGTTGCAATTCAAAGATGGACTCACAAAAAGCAGAATTGGATCCTTCGAGTCGAATCGAACACAAATTCGGATATAGATTATCCTTTTCTAATCTTCTGACAATGTTAATGTATTTCCAGTTAGAAAAGTTTGTCATTAGAATTCCTGTTAATTGTAAAGCAGCCGATTTTTACTGGTAAACTATTGTTATCTGCATTGCAAATATGCAAATTTTTACTATTTTTCTTGTTTGTCTAATAAATGCTGAACTTCAAAAATGATTTAAAGAGGTAAATTTTTCTAATTTTACGTTAAATAACTTTCACTAAATTAAGACGACATAAATGAAAATAATCCATCTATCATTGCTGAGATGATTGGTGGATCAATTTTATAGTTGCATGAAATCTTTTATGTTGGCTTTTTGGTAACATTTATTCACTTTGCATTATTTAGTATCGTTTTGTTAATGGCAATTTGGTTTTGCTCATATCAGACGGGCAAAATTTGTATGAGAAAATGTTTATGATGAAACTAGCAAAATTGTTTGAGCATTATATATTTTTTCAAATAAAGTTTATTATGCCAACCGGCAAGCAGGTTTCTTTTGCTCGTTATGATTCAACCTGGGGTGTCGTGACTCTCCTAGAGAGATGGGAGAAAACGGGTGGCCTGTACGAAAAGGCCGTGAACGAAGGGATGACAACAAAAGAATCAGTTCAGGAGAGAGATAAGATACGTGCCGGTCGACCTTTGAGATGACGACCTCTAAGGATAAGGAAAGGATGGCTGGAATAAGCGAGAAAGAATAAGTAGTGTGATTAGTGAGGGAAGCTATCCCTTGTTAGTGATTATCAAGTTAAGGAAGACTGTTGGATATTAAAATAGGTTTATTGACACAAGCAAATAATACAAAATAAAGCGAAAAAATATTGAGAACGTGAAGTGTGTGCTCCGAAAGCAAAAAAACAGAAGTGCCTCCCTTGGTGTAGGTCGCCCCTAAAAAAAACCCCATGTGGACGTGGCTGATCTCAGCGGCAGGGGTTCTTGCGGTCCCTCAAAGGAGCCCAGAAAAAAAAAGCATTTTTTTTTGGTTCTGCAAGAACAGACTTGGTTTTGGAGTATACCAAGCTTAACCTGCTTTATGGGTTAAAATATGAAAATTTAAAGGACAAAAAACACAATTCATTTTAAGATTTGAAAAATTTAATTGGCGAGGTCCTTGGCGGGCTCAACTGCAAATTACAAATTTAAAGAGTTTTTCACAAATCTTCAATTTTGAATTTTTCATTATTCAAAATTCGTTTAGAAGTATTTTTTCAACAAAAAAGTACCTTTCAGGGAGTTCCTGTAAATAGCTTTTCTATTATGTCGGCCTCCGTATGGTTGCCCGCTGCCCTAAGTTATGTTTTTGAAAGCAAAACAAATGCATTTCGAATTACCTATAGATTTTGAGCCATCTCCTTCTCCGTGGCGATCGAGATGGTAGGGGAGGCGGTGATCTAAAATACAAATATTGGGATGGGAGATTGGACTTTCCGAACTTTGCAGAGAATGCCTCTTAAGTATTTTACTGGGTAGTTATTAAAATTTAAGATAATTTGCTATTTGAAACTCACCATTATTTGCTTATCTTTTTAATAAACAAAATTTTAGGCTTCTAATCAAAATATGTTGATTCAGTTCGAAGTATGACGATTTAGGCGTCGGGATTTGTCCAATTTAGATGGACAGTAGAGTTGGGATACTATATCTGAAACTTATATTTTAAGTTGGAAAATCGATTTGAGGATAAAAAATAGATGAAATGGTTTTGCTCTGAGAGATTTGTTAGAGGAAATGGTTGTAAAATGGAAGAGTCAGAGAAAGAATGGTCGCTCACAAGATAGAGAAAAACGAAAACATTCCAATGATTCAAATGGCAAAAAGTAGCGCAGCTGGCGATGTCTGAAAAGTATAGGCCACGGAAACAATTCTGTATTTCTCCTACCAGTATCTTCCTCAAGGTGCTAGGAAATTTGCACTATTTTCGTCCATGTAAATTGAATTGAACCCATAGTTGAATCATTTGAAGAATTTATTTTATCTTGAAAAATGGAACAAAAATAACAGAGCAGCCATGTTCTACCCTGTCGGATAGAAAGAGCCAAGTTTCAGGCACGGTAGAAGAGGTCATCTCTTTATTGAGGGATGACAAGAGAACAATAGAATAGAGAAAAAGAGTGATAAACAAAATCGCTGGGTCAGGCAAATGGGCAAAAGTTTTCTGACCAGCAAAAATTAGGAAAATCAACACCAAAGTTCAAAAATTATGAAAAAGGTACGATTTAGCACAAAAAGACAAGATTTGAAATAGAGCAATGAGTCATCATTTTCCCTCGAATCTGATGTTCAAATCGGAACATGAAAGTTTGAGGAGAAATCAATGAAAATATGCAAAGTGCAAATTTATGAGTGTTGATTGAGTCATTGAGTCAAAAGTTGAATAATGAGAGATATGTGTAGATGAGCGCAAGCATTGGAGAATTTCTATTCAAGTTCACTTTATAGGATTTTGATTGGAATTTCGAAATAAAATTATTATGAAATGTGAGGTGAGAGATTTGGAAATGTTCAAATTTTGTCATCAATTAGTTTTGACCACTCTCTTATTGCAACGTAGTTACTTGCAATATTTCGCAACACTTTAAAGAGAGGAGTTTCATCACCTCAACCTATTATGGAAAGGTTGAGAGTTAGCCTAGAGATGCAGACGCCAGGGTGTAATTGTTAGAAGGCGGAGCCATATATAAAGCGGCGCCCTTAGTTACTTCAATTCTTCTTTACTACGCTCACCGTATTCACTTCGCTTTTATCTTTTATTATATTCTATTCAAGGGAATAAATCTTACCTATTTCGTGCAGTCCTACTTATTACAACCTAAGTAAAGCTTAAGCCTAACACACCCTAAGTAGCCTG
Source organism: Diploscapter pachys (assembly GCA_002287525.1). Classification (NCBI taxonomy): domain Eukaryota; kingdom Metazoa; phylum Nematoda; class Chromadorea; order Rhabditida; family Rhabditidae; genus Diploscapter; species Diploscapter pachys. The sequence continues at coordinate 78,643 of LIAE01007073.1, forward strand.
CACAAATTTCGAAAGATACTTGAAAACATGGCAGATCAACAGTCCTAGGGAGGACGATCGTCAGAAGCCTCTTACGACCTACCCCTATATATTTTCTTAAGAATTTTGTATCTCTAATCAATCAATAACGTATATGTTCAAGCTTGTGACCTACCTCGCAATACAAAATTTTCCCTCTGCGACCTACCCCCCATAGATTTTTTTCGTCTGACGAAAGTGCTCCCTAGGTCTGCAGATCAATGAAAATATGCAAAGTGCAAATTTATGAGTGTTGATTGAGTCATTGAGTCAAAAGTTGAATAATGAGAGATATGTGTAGATGAGCGCAAGTATTGGAGAATTTCTATTCAGGTTCACTTCTTAGGATTTTGATTGGAATTTCGAGATTATATGATAATGAAATGTGAGGGATTTGGGAATGTTCAAAGATGATTTTAATTTTACCATTTTATCCAACAGTTTTAGACTTATCTCATGGTGGAATTTCTAAATTTTCGCATTACAAAAATCGCCCGCATGCACGAGAGAATTTGTTAGTGTGAATGTTTAAATTTGTGTATTTTTTCCTAGTTATTTTGCCATAGAGATTATGTCTGAATAAAGTGAACAAATCATAATTTTTCTTCTAATGTGTCTTAAGACTGCTCCGAAAATGATTGCTTGATGGTTTATAACTAGCTAGGTCATAAGTAAAGGTTATAGCGACCTCACTTTATTTTGATAAGGAAAATACCTGAAAAGAGGCAGAAAATAGAGCCCTGGATTTATCAGTCTTTGTATTTTATGTCACATATGGGAGAGATAAGAAATGACAATACGGCGGCTCACACAAGAAAACCCACATAATTTACAATTCCGCTTCAAACTATTTCAGCACTTTGAATATTCTAGCAGTTTTTCAGTTTTTTTTATAACTTTTTTTCTCGAAATCTTTTTGACATGAAACTGATAAAATGATTGTGAGTCTTCATTGATGGTCAAATAGAAGTTTACTGACAATTATTTTTTCAATAAATCGATCTCTTCTGAAAGATTCGTGGCCTGACGATCTGATAAAGTCGAAGAAGTAAAAGTTATTTCGATTTTCACATCCTGTTATTTTACTTTTTGCATGCCATGGAACTTCTAACAAATCGAAAATTCTGTTTAATTTTTATTCGGGTTTGTAGTGACAATCAATACGATACAAGAATTGTGATTGTGTCTAATCAATTTTTAGGAATTTTCATAAAATACCGAAGAAAAAATGTCTCTACTCGACCTCGGTACTGGAATAATGCAGACTCACGTTGTCTGGAAAGATATTGAAGACACAATAAAAGAACAAATGGGTGTGGACTTGAAATTCGACGAAGATCACACGAAACTCGAAGAAATCGGGGAGAAAAAGGTTAAAAATCACCAAATAGCAATTTTTAGAAGAAGTTTAGGGATTTTTGAGTCGGATTATCAAAGTGCAAAGCGTCTTCAAATCGGGCGAATGTGATGAATTAAAAACGTAAGCGAGTAATTGTCTTATGTTTTAAAAATGCTCCTATAAAAACCAATTCTTAAAAAAATATTATCGTGTACGATGTTTTCGCCATAAAATATGAAATTTTCATAGTGAATGAGAAGATCAAAATTTTTTATATGTTGCAACAATATCCTTATGAAAGTATTTCTGCTATGAATGTTCAGCAATTGATGAAGATGATATTCAACTATCTAAATAAATAATATTTTAAAAAGTACCCAATAAAGGTAGTACTAAAAACCTTCAGTTTTGTCCTGAAAGTGTGCAGTCTAACGAACACGAAAAGTATGGCTGAAACTATGCAAAATGGAATGGAGTTGGATGAGAAAATGAAAGCCGAATTCGAAGAGGGATTCGCCAAGTTTGAGATTCAGGCCAAGAAGGTAGGTGTTATTGAATTAACTAAACTCTTCCATACTTTAACGGCAAATTGCTAATATGGTAAATTACTTCTTTCTAGCAATGAAATAATCCATTTTCTGATTAGTACCGATATCATCTGAGTTTCTTTCAGCTTCACAACAAAGAAGTCGATTTTCTCGAGCTCTTCACGAAGGTGAAAGACGACAAAATGAAGCTATCCAAAATATTCTTTTCTAAGAAATTTACTGAGATATCGAATATCGGTAAGTTGTAAAAAAAATCTTCTAAAACAAGAAGAGATTTAGGATTTATCGGAATGGAGTTAGTGAATGGCATTAGTTTCCCAATCTACGAGAATTTCGCGGTCGATGAAGTTGAGCAGGTTCGGAAATTTAGCTAAATTCCGGGATAAGTTTGAAAATTTAGGTCCTGAAGGGGCTAGCTGCGATCAATGCTCAGTCTATTATGATGCCTGAGGACAAATCGTCAATTATTCAGGGAAATTCCCTAGCTGAGGTGCAGCAGGAAATGATGAAAGAGGTGGTCCTCTTATATTCGTTAAGAATTTTTGAAAGAAATGTTGATCTGAAAAAAATCGTTTTATCGTAAAACATGCCAAATGAAATTGAGTTTGGTAAGAAAACAAGGAAAATATCTCTCCCCTTATTGTTTCGCACGTAACGATTGCACCAATTTTAAGGAGTGTCAAAATGAACCTAAAAAATTGTAAAATGTGCTGCTTTCATAAAGCAAAAAGATTTCAGGACATGCTGAACAATATGCTCGATCTTATTGGAAACGTTTTGCCAGATCCAGAAATCAAAGAAGGAGTCGAGGAAGTCAAGAAACTCGTCGTGCATCTGCTGGATATGTCACGACTAGACACCGTACCTAAGGAATTGAGTTTGTCAAAGTTTCAATCTTCTTCAAAATTTCCGAATACTTAGACATTGGCAACGCCTGGGTGCACGGCGATCTATGGAATGCAAATTTACTCTGGCAGCTGGACGAAAATAAACACAAGAAACTCGTGAAGATTATCGATTTTCAGGTTGGAAATCATGAAAAATCGATATTTTCATCGATTTCTAGATCACCCACTTTGGTTGTCCGACAGAGGATATGATCCGGTTCTTCATCTGTGGATTGAGTGGTAAAGATCGACAGGAAAAGTGAGTTGGGATTTTAGACTTTTGAAAAAAGAAAATTTTATTTGGATAGAAGAGAAATGTTGACAAAAAGAAGACAAATGGATAACTTTTCAAATGAGTGATCGGCGATTTTACAAGAATCTTCTGAATTTTTGCAAAAACGTGGAGCATGGGTTGATCGAAAACCCGACTTTTTGATGCGATGCTTGCAATTGGAAGATGCAGATCAAACACTCTACCACTGAGTTAATGCCCCATGAGTTTAGACGCGCGCACATGATCGAAAGAGTTGCATCATGTTGAGCAAGAGGTTGCTTCGAACGAAGAAAGTGAGAATGAAGATGCAACTTATTTCGGATTGCATTAAAATTACTATTTTTCATCACAGGATGAGACACTGTTGAATAGTTTTATTTACATTTTAGTTGCCTGTAAATTTGACTAGTTTGTAAACCTGACTCAATAGTTACAAAGACCTTTCTTTCAAGCTGAGTGAAGTTTACAAAAAAGTCTTACATTTCAGATGGGAATATCTGGTGGAGCGATACTATTCATACCTGAAGGAATTTCTACACGGTGAAGAGCCGCCGTTTTCACTGGAAAATGTAGCATTTCAATTTCTTCCGACGTATAAAATCCTCCATTTTAGCTGAAGAAAAGTTACGAGCAATTATTCGTCACTTGCGGTACACTGATTTTACCGGCCTTTGGAGTTGTGGTTGGGGTATGTTTCAAAAAATTCATAAATAATTTCAGATAATTATCCAAATTGATAGTTGATATTTCGTTTCCAAATAGAATATCTTTACGTTTCAGAAAGTTTAACAAAGATTTTCTCATTGATGGGTTGATTAAATTATTACACGAAGAATTTCACTTTAAAATATTTTTGATTTTGAAAAGAACATAATTTTAGGAACAAGTCCAAAGCGATTTGCCCCAGGACGAGAAAACTCGAATTTTCGACGCTCTGAAGGAAAAATTGATGGCACTTCTCAAGGATTTCCTCCACTATTACGACATTTATCATAGGAAATAATACTTTCTTTCTTTTTTTAATTTAAGATATTTTTATTGAATCTTGAACTACATCATAGTCAATTTCAATTTGAAAATCGTGTGATAAAAATTTCTAAAAATTAAAGGTGCAGATTTTTTGAAGTCGTATTTTTATCACACTTTGAATAAAGCATCCTCATTCAAAAATATAGATTTTCACAATGTTTATCTTCGATAAATCCTAGGTAGAAATATGTGAATTGCAGGTGTTTTGTAAAGACTAAATATGTTGCGAATTGAAAGAAATCAGCTAGAAGAAAAACGATCTAGAAAAATTGAGACAATTTGAAAATTCAGATTTTTACAGGGTGCGCATAAAGTCTAGGCCATTTTCATACTCAAATTTTATGCTATAGAAATCTTAAATTCGTGACAAAATGAAAATTATGTCGGTAGATAGCATAAGTATAGAAGAAGATAATATTCAAGTTTTAGAAAATTTTAGCCACGTATCTTGGTGATGGATTTTTCAAAAGAAATCAAAAACAGCCCAGACTTTTTGCGTACTCTGTATCACTAGAAATTTTTCAGAATTTCTTAAAAGCGATCAATTGTACAGACTTTACAAGTTAACATGTGACATGATTAGATATACTGTATCTTCGACTATTTTGTGAATCAAAGTCTACGAAATACGGTTTTTAAACGACTCATGTGAATTAAAATTTTCATAAAATATCTTGAATCGTCTAAGATTCAAAAATCTCGAAAAATTAATATTTATCCAGAATTTTTGTTGTAAACTATGTGTATTTGGGTGAAAAGGTTCAGAGTCGGACCCGTGTTAGAAATGAACAAATGAAAACGATCAGTCGACATTTGCTGTGAAAAGCTTTCGAATATCCGTCAATTTGTCAAAAATCTTATTTTCTCAGATCTAGGCAGGGTTTTAGCCAGAGCGAAAATTATAGGGAGAGGGGAACTCAAATAAATGTGTTTTCTATAGAAATTTAGTGCATAAGGGGGTCCAAAATAAAAATTTACAAGGTATTTTTACTTATCACAAGTCCGTACTGAGGATCTGGCTTAAGCCCTGTCTAGATCTGATTACTTTCAAAAGGTAATAATATGAAAAGGGCACGGTATACTTTCTATCAAAATTCAAATTTGTAGAAAGACTAGTTTGAAATTGAAAAAATCTTGAAATAAGTATACCTACCCAAAAATGTACCTGATCGTAAAACTTATGACTTCGAATTTAGCATGGCTTTATCATTTATTTTCAGTCAGGAGTTAGCAATGGTGTCTTTGGCAAAATCCTCAGCTCCAATACGTATTCAGTCAACCTGAAAAGATTGGTTTAAAATTTAAAGATAGGTTATAAAATTTCAGAAACCAAGTAAAATAAACAAAGCCTTCGTTTCGATGAGATCATCGTTTTTCAGGATGATTTCAATCAAAACCTGCTCTGGAAGATCTAGGGCGAAAAGCTCCGACTTATCATGTTGATAAAGGTAAGAAATTGGTCGAGAATGATTGAAGCTAATTTTTCTACCTCTGAGACGATTCTGAAGCTCTCCTGACGAGTTGCCAGTGCAGGCCGAGTTTGTGGTAGAGCGAGATGTTCTCGTGGTCCAGGGTCTTCTCCACTGCGACTACCGTCTGAAGGTTTTTAATTTTCCGGGTTAGAAAGTTCTCTAATCGTAAGAATTGACAAATAGTAAAGAAAAAGAAATAAAAACTTGTCAACTATTCTTTCAAAAAAATTTCATTCGATACATAAAATTAAAAATAGCAAGATAAAAAAGTTTTACCCGTTTATTGAGACAAACAACCGGCCACATCGAACACCCCATCGAACAGCAGCAAAACAACAGACCGCAGAGAAGCCAGCGACTGAAAAGTATCATCTTTCATAGGTTTCAAATAGAAGAAAATTTATTTCGTGAGAAGATGGCTACAATATTTCAATGATACATGCGCAATAGTTTTCCTATTCAATTATTTTTTATAACTCTCGCAATTTTATTTCACTTTAAAAATTCCCATACCTGGACATCTGTACATGCCGTTTGAGGACCGCATTAATTCGCTGCAGCGTTGCCGACAACTCTTCGGGAGCGACTCTGCCAGTCAACTCCGACGGAAACTCCGTGTCGAAGCGGGAATTCAGACCGAACCTGAAAATTTTAAACTTCAAATAACGAATTAGCTAAATTGTACTAAATATCGCTCAAATTCACGAGAAGCTAAACTTTTCTCAGATCTTCAAAGTGAGTTTCAGAAAATATGAAGATCCTATGGATAGATCAATTTATCCTATTTTTCAAAGTGATAAATAATCATTCTCGCCAACTTCTTTGCATTACATTACATAATTGATAAAAACTCAACCATTTCCTTCGATTTAATCAGTGACAAATGATCTCAAAGTTGACTTACAGCGTGATGTGCCCGACTCCATGGATGATGATGGACCTGTGCGAGGGCAGCGTCGACATGCATCCATTCATCTCCCCGTCGCTGCTCCTTCGACCTCTTCCTCGACTGCCGTTACGTCGCCTCAAAATCAAGAATAAATCAAACAAAAATCTACCGTACCTAACGCCGTCCTCCTCGATAGCATCGTCCTCGTTATCGTCGTCGTCATTCGTCGAGATGACGGCGATCTCCTCGTCTGAATTCGTCGTTCGCACGCTCCGTCGTGCCATCTCCGGCCACAAATTCGAACGACTAGACAAGTGTTCGATCGACGGCAAATACCCTGCAATCGGGAGATTTTCGATTTAAAAATTCTCACCACAAATACGAGCATTATCTAGCGAAAATTGATTTGACTTCATGAATTTTGAAATATCAAGAAAGAATCAATTTTTGAGAATGACTGATAAAAAGATGAGGAATAAATCACAACGAATAAGGAGGAGAAAGGAAAGGAAAAAGTAAATCACGAGCGTTTGAACCCGATCTCACAAAGAACCAGAAATCGTTATCGACAAGTTTTAGCAATAATTTTTCCAAGAAAAAAAAGAATAAAAATTCTCTAACAATTCTTCAAAAAAAAACTATGATCCTTTCAAACCCTTTGAACGAGAACGTTTTATTCAAAATGGGAAGTGATCAGACGAATTCGTGAAACATACAGGAATCTCGACGTCTCTATCTCCAGAACGCTAATGAAAGAAAAAGAAAGATAAAGCTGGATTCCGAGGGTCGTCTCTCCCAATTCTCGTTCCCACCCCACTCACATGCAGGGGTTATTGATTAGAGAGGGGAGCCCCGCCCCCTGCCTCCCTTCCCCTCTCCTCTCTGCCCACACTATCTCGCTTCATTGCCCCCTAGGCAAATTTCCCCTTCCCCTTTCCCCCTTCAATTGGCTCAGCATTTACAATGGGGCTCTCTCTCCCTTTGTCGACGTCAGCAATTCATTTTTTTATTTTTTTTATTTTCTACTTTCCGTTTTATTCCCAGATTGGAGATAATTTGCTCCCACACAAGAGGACGCTTTTAGAAAATTGACCCACTTGCTCTAAAAATATTCCCCTTCGTGATTTGTTTTTTTTTCAAATTTTTGAAGAGTTTCGATAATTTTTTTTTAATTTCAGGATAAAGCAGCTCGAAAATCGAAGTTCGAAAAATATGGTCGTCGATAGAAGTAAGTTTCCAAGTTTTTGATAAAGAATTATTTCGAATCCCTCTATTAGTGGTATAGTAGATTCTTTTTCTTAAAATCTAAAATTCAAATAATTTTCAACCTTCAAAGATATTGGAGTTAAAAAAAAACCCATATTTTTATGATAGGTTTCTAGAAAAAATTCAAAGTTGCCTTACTCACAGAAAAATAGTCACTAGTTAACGAGGACTAGCGACGATTTGAAAGAAATATAACAAAAATGCTTCCAGTTCTGCCATTCCTGTCGGACTACGGTTGGTACGTGTCGTTCGGACTGATCGTCTTCTACTTCCTCTACCAGAAGTACGTCACGCCCATTCACAAGACTGCTCAGTACAAAGAGGAAGAGGCACTGAGGAAAAAGTATGGTGAGTATTTTTTCGTAATCTTTACTTTAAAAAATAACGTATCGTTTTTCTAGATTTTTTCAATCTAAAAATTCAGCTTTCTTTTAATTACTATAATCCAACATAAACAATGTACAGTAGCACTTCATGTGAAATTTTTTTTTGTAAATGGCAAAATATCACTTTTTAAAGTTATAATAATCTTATTTTTTAATTTTCATTTCTAGATGACGATTGGAATCGTGGAAGACTGAAGGATATTCGCGAACGACAACAAGAGCATCACAACAAAGTCTCCGAAGAATTGAAGATGCAGGAAGAGGAAAAACAGAAGAAGAGGAATGAGGAGCTTTTGAAGGTTAGGATATTTTTCATTTTCAGTTTATTTCTATGGTAAATTTATCAAAAGGATACATTTTCTTGAAACATGAAATTCAAAAGGAGAATTGTTTTAGGAGCTCGAAGAATCGTGTTCGGTGCTGGGAAATGCTATTCAGAAACATGAAATTCGTGAGATGCTCAAGAAAAAGCCGCCAAAGCCTGAAACTGCGGAAGAATTCATCGATCGCTGCATCAAAGCCAAACCCATCGTCATGTTCAGCAAAAGTTGGTGTCCTTTTTGCAGGTATGAAATTTGAAGAAAAAAAATTAAAATTTCACAAAGACAACTCATTTTCTAAATTATCTATTTCATTGGGGTTCAATTACTCATTTCTATCAAAAATTCATAGAAATGCTCAAAGATCGGAAATGTAGTCTGAAAATTAACTTCGTTTCAGAAAATTAAAATCGATTCTAGCGACTTACCGCTTGGACAGGAAGTTCTACGATTACATCGAATTGGATGAGGGAGATGAAAAGTTCGGGAATCAGGTTCAGGCCGTTTTCGTTCAAAGATATGGCACTAAAACTGTTCCGAAGGTAACTTACATTTTTTGTTTCAAAAATCTATCTTTTCATAAATAGATTTTTAAAAATCTTAAATTTTTTTTAGAAATTTGAAAAATTTCCAGCTTTTCATTGGTGGGAATTTGATCGGTGGCTGCGATGACGCGACGAAACTTTTCCAGGACGGCACTCTCGAGGGACTCATTCACTCTGTCACCGTCGAATAAATCGTCAATTTGAAAACTCTGATTAATGTAGAATCGTAAGCTGCTCCTCTTAGTTCTAAACCAAAATTGTGTAACACTCGGTTGCCATAATAACCATGATATAGCGAGGAGTTAGTTTCCTTTTGTTTCTTAACCTTTCTCTTCAAATTAAAATAATCCATCTCAATCTATCTGTGATCTAAAAGCCTTAGGTTTTTGCAAAAAAAATATACGGGATAAGATATTAACTTCTTTGGTGATTGACATTTCGTGCCGAATTTTACAAGAAAATACGCAAATAAAGTTTTATTACAGGAAGGACGAGTTTTGCCAATGAAATTTTCAAAAATAAGGAAAAGTTTGCTAATGAAATCTACCAGGATGTTTTACATGAGCATAACGAAAAGGCAAAAAATATGACACCGTTCACCGTATTTTGGAAAGGAAGGATACAAATTTGATAGTCAGAAAAGCGAACTAATGTTTCATAAAATGAAAAATATTAAGAAAACTAAAACAATTGGCGAACTAATATTTCGTGGCTTAAAGGAAAGGAAAAAAAAATTTTGCTAATAAAATATATCAGGTATTTTATGCAGACAGGGAAAGAATTAGAATTAGAATTGATTCTGCCGGTATCTTCCTCAGGGTGCTAGGAAATGCACACTATTTTAGCCCATGCGAATGGACTTGAGCCCTTAGTCGAATCATTTGAAGAATTATTTTATTTGAAGTTAGGCAACAATAACAAGGCAGCCGTGTTTCTGTCCGTGAGAAAGAACCAAATTTTTGGGTACAGTAGATAAAGGAGGCTTGGCCCTTTATTAGGAGTCAAGAAATACAATGGAAAAGAAGCAAAATGATAAGAAAAAAATCGCTGGGACAGGAAAATTGAGCAAGTTTTCTGACCGGCGAAGAGATCGAAAGATCAATACCAAAAAATTAAAAATTGGTGCGATCGGCATATTTCTACCGAAAAAATATGACACCATTGGCCCGTATTTTAAGAAGAAAATACTAAATTTGATCACTAGTAAATCATAGATTTGTCTAACTTTGTTACCAAAAATGTAATCAAAAAGAGTATGCAGTAACAACGTAAAAGCTACCATATGGCTTAGATTTAGAGAGGATTTAGATAAATACGAATAAATCTGAGTCAAAAATAGTCCTGATAAACGAAATCTATCATAAATCCTCTCTAGATCTTACTATTAGATAATATCACGAAAATTTAAAAAAAATGTACCGTTCATTTCAACCCTTGACATTGTCGAGCATATGTTTCAGATGGGAGGTGTCGAAGCCTTGTTCTCTGAAATATAAATTCAAATTAAATATGCTTCATAAAAATACCCTTTTGTAAATGATTATTTTAATAGTGCCAAGCGAAAGACGATTTTTAAAATCAACAAATTCAGAAGTAGGTTTTAGCAAAATGGTATCTTTATCGATTTAAAAGTTATTTAATCTCGTAACCAATTCGAAAAGTACCAAGAGCAAATAAAAAGTCTCAATTACCGTAATCTGCTCTCCAATAATTCTCTGGCTCGTTGCTGTATTCGCAATGCAGCTTCAGGCAGAGGAAGTGGCTCCTCGCCGACCAGCCACTCAAATTTGTAACTGCAGTTAAACATTGGAAAGGTCTGAAAAGTAACGAACAATTTGCAAGTTTAGCAGAAAATCTAAATACTCTAATACTTCTTTAAAAATCTAATGAAATTAGCCAAATTCGGAAACATTTTTCGGGATTTGAAAATTTAGTATTTTTTTTTCCCATAAACTACCTGTGTAAGAGCAGTGGAAATACGGTCGCTGGAAGCCCACAGGATTTTCGCCCAGGAATTGAAGCCGTCAGAGAAAAGTGCGCGAGCTCTGAAATCCAAAAAAGGGTTTTCGCAAAATTGTATGTGATTTTTAAAATTTCTAATCTGATTTGTTTAGTCTCGATAAGATTCATTAGATGAAAAAAATCTTTTCTTAGAATGAAATTCTTACCGTTCGAATAAAAACGATTTCATATGTTTCAACAAATCATATAAACCTATTCCATTTTCTTTCGATAATTTGAACTCGATAAATAAAATTCAATTAAAGAAAATGCGCGAATTTACCGTTTCTGATCGATTCCCCTGATTTGGACCAGTTCATTCAGCTCGTTTCTGACTCCGAACGCGATTCGAAATGGCAAGTCCTTCAGCAGAATCAGCAAATGATGCCACTCCATTTCGCGACAAAATGGAAGGATTTTGGCTGGAAATTTGAGAAGACGAGTTTCAGATTTTGGGTAATGGGGGATTTATTTAGTAACGTGTTGACCAGAAAATGTACCTTCAAAGTTCGAAAACCGGAAACGGAATTTCCACCCAACACTGTTTAGTAACCAATAACATTGCCATTATCATTGAAAAATACTCAACAATTTATCAGTCAAATTTCGCAATAAAAATCTAATTCTTGAAGAAAAACTAGAAAATAGAATATTTACTAAAAAAATTGAGCGAAAAAGCACTCACTTGCATATTGTGCACTTTGCTGTTGGAGAATTTCGAGCTCGCCCCGACTGAGTTTGAACTGCTTCGCGACGTCGTCGAATGGCTCTTCACTGATCAGTCGATACAGCGCCAGAGAGCAGAAGAATCGATTGTGCTCCTGGAAAGAAAACATTGATACCTGTGAAAAATATTTCAGCCTGTTTTTTCAATGCAATTCCAATTAGTTTCATGGAAAGTTCATGAGTTTTGCGAATCAAATAGTATGGATAAAAAGATAAAACAAACATTCAAAGAAATCATTCTTTCTCTAATAAATGAAAATGTGATGTCATTGCAATTTGTTTTTCATATTTCTGGCTAGAACAATGAAATTGGAATTTTTCTTTAATCTTACTTTTTCAAAAAAAACCTACATAAACAACCTCCTCTTTCGGTTTTTGACCATTCTTGTCACCGCTGGCTCTCTGGTGTAGAAAGGATTCTTTGACGTGGGCCTGAATTACAAAAAAAATCATTTAATGAAATGCAAATAAGTTTGAAAAATCTTCAATAACTTCACTGTCGATTGGCGCAATTGTTGCAGTGAATTCTGTTATCTTTTCATGAAAAACTGAAACCTAAAAGTATTCTGCTCAATCGATAATGATACTACAACATTTGAAGTGAATATAGTTTAGGATAAAAAATTAAGAAAAATCTCTTTTTCTAACTATCTCGTTTTCGGAATAATTTGTAAAGTTCGTAGAGTAGTATAGTCTAGTGAAGTTAGGGGAGAAAATTGCATATTAGAAGTCACTTTTACTTTGATATCATACAAGTCTTAAAAAGTTCGTTCCTTAATTTTCGAATCTCATTTTCAGTTTACCAGTTTGGCGACTTTCCTTTCATCGTCATTGAGCTGCCTGTAGATGGACTCCAGATTCGCCCACTCCTCTCGACTCTCCCAGAAAATTGCATTCGAAGGAGTCACCTAAAATAAGCGATTTTCAAAAATATCCAAGCTAAAGTTTCAAAATTTCTGAAATAGACAGATAGGAAATGCTTTAATTCATCAAATCCTATACTGAATTGAAATAAAAAAAAGCCCACCAAATAAACGAGATGCAGTTCGTTCGCGAGAACCATCAATTGATTTGCTCGGTCGAGGTCGTGGAGGATGAACTGAAAGAAAATGATCGAATCATGCAAATTTTCAAGCTAAAATGTTCGAAATAGACGAATTTTAATCAAAACCAAGAAGATGAATCGGTATGAAAATCAAATGAATTTACCAGCGAAATATCCGTCCTCAGCGCCGCATCGGCAGTAGCCCTGCCTATCGAAGTGCACGAATAGACGCCCGTTTCGAAGCTCGTTTCTGGCTGACTTGGGTGCTGAAATTTTCCACACTTCATAAAACTATCCAATTGTTAAAAAATCTAGTTTAGTCGTGATGATACCTAATTTTCTAGATGATTTACAAGTGTGTCAAACATTCTAAAATATAGTATCAAAGTTTTCTTCATAATGTCTTTTTTGCTTTTATATAAGAATCATAAAATTCAAAAATAACGAAAAAATCAACCAAATTGGTCTTTTCGCACTCGATCATCCAATCGTTCTTGAGCGTCTCGACCAAGTCGATATGCGATACAGAAGAAGCGAAGAATTTCTAAAAAAAAATTAAATTAAATAAATCATAGAAAAAAAATAATACCTGTTCCCAAAGTTCCTGTAGCAATTCCAAATTCGATGCCAGATTTGTGTGAATAGCCTGAAAATTCATGTAAGAGTGAGTTTAAAACCTAAATTTCAATGTTTTTAAAAATACTGAGTTGGATAAAAATGTTATGCTACACTTCGCTATTAGAATATGACGAAAAGTAGATGAAACATCTAATGTTATAATAAATTGCATAAACTTCTTGAAAAATAAAAAAGCGAATTTTACCTCGAGAAAGACCCTGGCATAGTTCATGCTGTCGATTTTTGGCTCGCAATCGTAGTCCCGCATGATGTTCATCGCGTCGCGCATTTCGGCTCTGGAGATCACCAAATACGCCTCTCCTGAAAATTTAAAAATCAGCATAACTTTCATTTTTTTTATTTTGAATAAATCTCAGAATAGTATAACAAGGTGATCAAGTTATTCAGAATTTAGTTTTCATTCGGAATATTTTTGAAACATAGTATTTTTCTAAATTTATTTTAGTTTGTTCCGATTTCTAACTTTCAAAAGCTAATCTTCAGCGGCATACGTATCATCCTAAAATTGAATTTCACCTAAACCCCGCCCAGTTTTATTCAACTACCGTAGGCAATCTATGCATACTAAGTCCAGTCGAATTCTTTTCAATTTCACCTAACGTTTCAAGTAATGTCGCAATATTCCGTATTCCCATTCGAAATTTACGATACAACACCTAGAGTGAGCTTCGCTATTCATGGACTTCTAACTTTACCTATACCTACTCCAAATCTACAATATTCTACGGGATTCTTCCTTCAAGAAAACAGTTTTGTAAGATATTCGTTTTGAAGTAACTTTACTAGTTTCTCCTCAAATACGTTCTAGCATAACTTTTTTGAAACATATTTCATCAAAATTCAGATTAATAAATGGTGCAAACATAAATAAAAGTGTTTCTTTCAGAGCCGACTTCCTTCAAAGTCTAATGATGACACTTCTTCTTCTAAACTCGATATTAAAAATTTAGGTTGGACTAAAAATTATCAGGAAAAAAGAAACGCTCTATTTTAGGCAAATCATCTACAGTTTTACCGACTACGGTAAGTAATGCTAGTGAAGATCAAAATAGTTCGCAAAAGCCAAGATGCAGGACTAGGAGACATAGGTTTTCATAAAAATTTTCTAAAAAAGTTCAAAAGATTCAATTTTAGAACGATATTTTCCCAGAAACAAATTGATGCCTTGGAAAAATGTTTTAATGAGGCTCACTATCCTGATTCGACAATGAGAAATCAATTGTCAGCGTCTACTGGATTATCGGAGGATCGGATTCAGTTAAGTATCAATATTTTTTGAGGTTCAGTTACTCTACATTTTAAATAAATACAAATCTAAAATCGTTCTGAAAGAAAGCAGATTGGAATAATTGTGAGAAGTGAATATATTTTAAACATTTTGTGAATAAATTGCGGTTAATTTTATTTTGATCTCGGTGGAGCTTTTAGTTTCTACAAAATTAATTTGGCTGATTAATATCAATCCACTTTCGTTTTCTAGCTTTCTATCAAACTATTCCTAACATTCATTAGGATTTTTAATTATCATCTTCTTCCCCATTTCGCTAAAAAAATCCACCATTTTCCAGGCAAGAACGTTTCTGTTTCGTTCCGCAAATTGGCTGCTAATTTGTGTTGGATGTTGCGCTTTTACGGCTTTTGACACGGCATTTCTCTTCGTTCGCTCTTTTGTTGGCCAATTTGTCTCGGTTCAAATTGGTTTATTCTTTCCTTTTCGACTTTAGCCGTAGAGCGCCGAGGAGTTGATTGGCCATTGAGCGCGATTTCAGTCGAGAGGTGCAAATTGACGGAAATCCAATTGGCGAAAAGTCAAAAGCGAGAAGTGCGCATTTCACGCGTAACACGGGCTAACATAAGTCGAATTGTTCAACTGATTGAAATAATTGCAAATTTTGCGTCATAGATAAAAAAAAAATTTCGAAAAACCTTGGAAAGGAATAAAAATATTTAGCAACCAGTGGGTTCATTCATTTCTTTTAAGATTATTGAATTTTATAGTCACAAAGGCCGTTGCGTATTATGAGAGGATACGGTTTTTAAACTCACACAAAACGAAAGTTTAAACGTTTCATTTTTCTTTAGGTCTGGTTTCAAAATCGTCGCGCTCGCTGGCGCAAAACCGAAAAGACGGGGGGAAAGAGCACAATCATGGCGGGTAATTATCCTAATTATGACCTAATTCACTCTAATTGCGCCAATTTTAGAGTACGGTTTATATGGAGCTATGGTGAGACATTCACTCCCTTTGCCTGAAGCGGTCAAGAAAAATGTCGAGTCAGAAAATGGAACTACTACGAATTGGTTGATGGGTAGTTTAGCTAATTGTGAGAATTTTTTTTTGAAATAGCAAAATTTAGATATGCACCGAAAAGCGCTAACCAATACGAGCATTTATCAATTGAAAAAATGATTGAATTTTTCTTGATTTTTCGAAATTTCCCAATAAACTATTTCATTTCGTTGAAATTTCAAAATCGCTATCAAGTTTATGTACGTCATGCCATTTTTCGAATAAATTATCCAATCTGACAAATATTCTGCATGATTTAACCCATTGGAACCATCAATTTTCTTCAGATTGGTTCCCTATCATACTGATCATCTTTTCTGATAATCGATATTTCAATTTCGTTGAACAAATAACAAGATCAATTACTTTTGCATGACTGAATAATTTCTATAATTTCTGGCGGCGAGTAACATTTAACGCCCTACATAAGTGAAGTTACGCCTTTACAGTCCGATCGATATTTCGACAAACTTTCACTATTTACATTTCAGATTTCTATCAAATTACTATTGATTTAGCGCTATCATGGATGTAAGTTACTTATCTTCTTGAAAACCTAACCCACATTACTCGCTTGAAAGGTTCATATAGTTTGAAAGAGTTATTGTCAAGCGCTAATCAAACTATGCAAATTTTCAAGAAACTAATTTACCTATGAGAAAATTCGAAAAATTTCAATTTCGACATTGAAATACGTAAATTCTGCCTCAAAGATAGAGAATTTTCACTTTTCTGGTCATTGTTATAAAATTTTAAAGCAAAATTTTACAGAGACTTGAAGAAGAACGCATGAGGGCTCGCCAAGAAGCTCGGGAAGCTATGGAACGCGAGATGGAAGACGATTTTCGTCGCGAAAGAGAACGGGAAAGACAACGATTTGAGTAGGAACATACTCGATAGAAAGAATTTCTGCTTATATTTTAGAGAGCGAGTGCAGCAGGAAGAAGCTAGGCGTCAGCAAAGAATGGAAGAGCGAATTCTACAACAGGAGCATACAGCGGTACGTTGATTGAATAGACTTTTTGGATATTAGATATAGAATCATTTCTGATATGCAGCATAGCATATTTCCAAAATTCTTACAATATTCTAGAAAGCCCAACTCTTTTGTATCTGAAACGGAAACGAAAACGATCGTAAAATTGTGATAGAAAAACATTCTCAAGACTGCTTGTTGCTCTAAAACTAAGATATTACATCATAAACTTTAGGCCCGCGATCGAACGATGCGAGAGCGCGAGCGCGCATTGCAGGAAGAGATGATGCGCGACAGAATTCGACAGTTTGAGACTATGCGACAGGGACAGCATACGGTATGTGATAATCCAATTGTTGAAGATACAGATATCGTTAATTTATTAGACTTAGAAAGATACGATTTCGTCATGTTTGCATGGGTTTTTATGAAGTCAATTTTTCTTTTTCGTAAAACTCACTTATGTTACACGAAGATAGCATTATGAAAACAAGGCAACCTTTTTTTGCAATAGAAGTAATCGTTTTCCATAAGCGCACGAAAACATGAGAATAGCAAATTAGGATTCTCAAAACATGGCTAGACAAGCGAGACTGGAAATGATCGGTCAAGAAGCGGATCAGATGAGGCGAATGCAAAACGAGGCTGATAACGAGCGACGCAGACTGATGATGCAGGTGCAGGCAGAGCAGCTGAAGATGATGGAGGACATGAGAAAGGCGCATGATAGGGGAAATTGAAGTTCGCATTCACTGGCACTACCTGATTATGATCGCTACACCAATAATCTTCTATTCATGAGCATGTAATTTTGCCTATGACAAGATTTCAAATGTTTTTCCTGATCTAGCCAATGAAAGACCGAATTCCAATAAATGTTTCCCCTGAATATGAATGTCAGAAAAGTTAAGCGAATTTTAATGAAACATGAAATAGTAAATTTTAAAAATTTACCCTACCATATTGTTCATCGACGACTTTCGTACAGCGTGCACCAACTTGAAGAAGAGTGTGGCGAGTGACTGCGTTCTCCCCCGTCATTGACGGAACGATCAGCACTCGTGCTGATGCCAATTTCAGATCTGAACTTTTCATTATTTGAAAAAGAAATCCAATCTAATGTAAGAGCTATTTCAAAAAATTCAGCATGCTTCAAAGAGTTTTAAATCACGGCTAATTTTATTAGGGTATTGTAATATTATTTTGTCTTGTTTTCATGTTACACGAAAGAAAACTTCCAAAGTATCACTTTTCTGTTTTTTAACTCAAAATGGGCGATCTTTCATCCTAGAAATGCTAGAAATTGTGAAACCTACTCGAAGATTGATTTGTTGTAATGAGCAGAATGAGCGAGTCATCTCTGAAGGCTTTCTCGACGATGTCTCGCTCGATCTGGGTTAGACCTGGAACTTTTTCTCAGAAAAAAAATATTTTCAAAAATCAAACCCGTATGATAGACTCCAATACCGTATGCCATCGTTTTGACGAGCATTCGGTCCCATTTCAAAAGTCGCCTGGCGCAACCGTCCTAAAATATCGTTTATTTTAATATCTCAGAAATTTGAAAGACGATACAAATATCGCAAACCATTTAAAAAATAAACACTGGACAAATCGAATAAAAATCTAAAACTCTAATATGTTCACATAAAAATTCTATGAGCTGATAAGTATGATCAAAATCTAGATTCACAGAAAATCATAACGAATAATAAAACTATCATACCGTAATTGTTTTCAAAATAACGAACCCTGAGTTCCCTGAGAGCTTCCGTCCGCTTCTCGAGTTCGGCCGAGTACTGAGACTTTTTCGTGCTGTGCAAATTCGCGAATTCCGTCGTGAATAGTTTTGCCATCTGAATAAAGTTTTCCTTCTTATTTTTCGAATATCCTAACCTTGTTCGCCTCGTGATTTGACGCAGTGTATATGATGACCTGACCGCCAGAATTGATGCTTTCCAGAGCTAGTCTGGAAATTAATCAAACTGATCAAAGATTGATAAAATCGTATTACATGTTTCAAGGAAATTTTTTTTTTCGAATATTTGTTGGAATTTCAATTTCACTTTATCACGTAAACCAATTTCTAAATTAACTTATCTGATTTGGAATGGTTGTTATTTTCAAATAAAGATAAACAATCTTTTACTTGATGGGTTTTTAAGAATAGTTGATAAGAAAAGTAATTCTCATACACACGTTGATTGATAACCAGATAAGACATTTCCACCAAGAAAAACCAACCGTATGACTCCTCCCTGAGAATCAGGTGGCAATTTGTCCAGGTACCGTACGACTCGTTGAGTTTTCATGTTGTACACGGAGTTTTCATCTCGGAAGTAGACCCATCGATGAATGTTCTTCTTGTAGGTTTCCATCAGGTACAGCTGAAATAGGCTTCAAGTGAACATAGTAAATGTGCAAAATAGTCACTTGCTATTTCTTATTCGAACGATTTTTTTTATCTTGAAATTTTCTTACCTCAGCATCCAACCATTCAACCAATTCCTTCGATTTTGGAACGTAATTTCCGAAGCAGATTATCCTCACTTGGTTCTGCGGATTTCTGAAATCAAACCTATGAAAAATGTGGAAAAAATTTAAAGATATTCTGTAACTTCTATTTTTTAAAATTTCAAAACTTGTCGTAGTTTACAAAAAAAAAATTTACCTGCTGTTGTAAAACTTAAGTTTGGTCAGGAAACACTCATACTCTGCACCTTTGGAACGGTCGTAGAACGAATGGAATTCATGGATGATGATCAGGCCTGAAATGAAACTTTTTTTCTTATAATCGACGCACATTCGAATCAAATCTCATGTTCTCTGTAAATCTGAGGTAAAAGAAGCCTACATGAAAAATATTCTTTGACATTTTGAATCAATTTCATTCTAGTGCACAAGTTTTCGAATGAAAATCAGCAATTTGAAAAAAGAATAAAAAATACCGATTTTGGAGAGTGACTTGTTGGCGACCATCTCATTAAAGAGCAGATTCATTTGTTCTATCACGAGAACGGCTCCGTCCCAATCATCGTCTGAAAAATCAGCTTATCAAAAATTGCAAGGCAGAAAAAATACCTAGAGGCCTCAGATGGTGCTCGAAAAATCCGACTAGTTTCTTCCCTGACTTGAACCAGAGTGGCTGAAAAATCTTTCATAAAATAGAAAACAAAAAAGCAAAAATAAAATTTCGACCTCGAGAAATCGGAATCGCGATTTGGCGAGAGTGAAGGACGAATGGACGATGCACACCTTCCTCGGCTGGGACACATAGTGGAATGCTGATTTTTAAGATAACTTGAAAAAGTGATAAATTTGGTCATTTTTAGAAAGAATTCGGAGAAAATTTAGCCATGTAATTTAGAGGAAAATCGCACCCAGAAGATCAGCGACGAGTGATTTCCCGGTGTTGGGCGGCGTGGTGATCAGATAGTTTCGATCCGACTGCTTCAGATCGAGCAGCAGGCTGTTTTGCCAACTGTACAGGGCAGAAACGCCCTGAAACTTCAAATTTAAATCTCTGGAAATAAAGCAAGAACATTTTAGATTCTTGCTATGGCAGATGGCTTGTGAAATTGCAATTTGCAAGGTTTATCGACAAAAATGTCAGAAAATAGAAGTGAAATCCGAACAATCTCAAACACTCACAATTTCCCGATACCGCTGAGGAATTTCCGGCGGTAACTGCGACAGGCAGCCCTCGATTTGCATCACATTCGAGCAGCTCAAAGTTAAATTTTAGAAAATCGCGAAGAAAAATCGCTTCAAAAGTCACGATTTTCGCGCATCCGCGCTGAAAGCACGCTCCATTCGCAGTCGAGTGTTTGTTTTCAGCCGACGAAATCCGGCTTTTGATTTGAAACTCAAGTAAGTTTCGCATGTTTTCGCTGTCCTCAGCGTTCAAGCAGCGTATCCGCATGGATCCATGTGGACCCACAGTTGAAACTGAATTGCGGATCCGCCTATTACCCCACATGGACCCGCAATTCGCATTCACATGCGTCCGCATCGACCCACATTGGTCCACATTGACTCGCAATTAGGCCACTCGCATACGTCCGCATGCATCCGCAGCGGGCCAATGTGAGTCAATGTGGATCCACATGGACCCGCAATTCGCACTCACATGCGTCCGCATCGACCCGCATTGGTCCACATGCGTCCGCAATTCGCATTCACATTCGTCCACATCGATCCACTTTTTCAACAATTTTTCTTCGATAAATTTCTTTATTTATCTTTCAAGATAAAACATCAATACGATCAAATTTCAAATGACAACAATTTTCAGTAGAAAACAGTAACCCTAATGATCAAATCTGACTAGAAAAATAAAATACCCTAGACTAGATAGATAAAAATTCATGGCTAAAATCCCGAGCGAAGGAGTTATAGAAGACGAATATGGAATTATAAAAAAATAAATTTAGAAAAAAACTTGATAAAGCGCAATCAACTAATCAAATCTCAAAAAGCGAATCATCATCATAATTAGGTGATTTTTCCCCGCCATAATCAGCAGATCCATCGACCTGTCCGCCCTCCATTTCCTGCTTGTACCGCTCCTTGATTGCATTGATCATTCCCACTACCTCTTCCTTTGCATGGGATCGGAAATAGTCCTGGCGGAGATGATCTCTGAAAGGCCAAATATTTCATACATGATATTTTCGTTGACTATCTTTGTGGGGTTTCTTTTATTTTTAAAAATAGGAAGGATATTTATGACAAACTTCGAATCAAAATTCGGGAGAAAACGTTCGATCTGACAGATGGTTTATGCTATATTTTAGTTGTTTGTTGATTTTCTAGTTCATACAATTTTGTCCAGTGAATTTGACATTCAAGACTTATATCTGGTTACAAACAAATTTTAATGATTCATTTGAAAAAAAAAACTGACAGAAAATTTGATGTCTTTTGACGGAGTCGATGATGAAACGTCTTTGCTTGCCCTGTTCATCGGCATCGGAAACGATTTGCTTCAAATGAGTCCCTGTCGATATTATTTCTGAAACAAAAAATATTTTCACTTCACATTTAAAAAAAAAAACTGAAATGGGGTTTTCTTTGAAAATGTTTAGGTGCATTGCTATCTTGTTTTGGTTCATCTATTTTCGGTCTCTGAGTCGGACGTTTTCGAATAAATTGCGACATGTCTGTAGACAAATTACGGCTGGAAAATCTAAAATTAAGTTTAAAAAAATCGCTATCGGAAAATGATGACTGGATTTCCTTTCGTAAACTTGCCGATGTGACCTCTCACAGCCTGCCCGTGCACACGAATCGAAGAAAATACCTGAAAAATATAAACGTTGCGAAATGATCAATTACACTCAATCTAGGGAAATGGGCACTTTAATTATGCAGATAGGTTACTATAATCAGGAATTTGCAACTTCATTTTTCACATTTTTGACAACAGCCAAAAAGAAACATGCTTCATAAACCTACGATGATCAAAATTTGATTGATGAAGGCACCATTTCAAACTATTCTCACTCAAGACAACGCACCTGCATCTGTTAGCTCGTTGTCGTTATCGTTCGAACTGCTCGATTCCTCACTCGCCTCTCGTCGTCGAACCTCCAGAATGTTTGGCCTTGCTTTCCGTGGACGCGGCATGATGTCTGTGAATCATTAAGCCAAGTTAATTTAGAAAAGTCGAAAATTGAAAGCAAATCAAGAAATAAAGCTAGCCGAAAATACATTTCGAGAGGTTTCAAAATGAAATTCGTGAAACTTCACGCAATCCGAGCGTATTTTACCGCTTAGAATGCATGAAATATTGAAATACTTCGATTGGGGTGAGAAACTGGCGAGAGATTAGCGGAAATCCGTGAAATTTCCAAAAAAAATGAACATTCGAATTACGAAATCCAAAAATCGATGATTGCAAAAACTGCGGGTCAATGTGGGTCCATGCGGATACGCAATTCGCTGCAAATTTCTGTGGGTCAATGTGGACCAATGTGGGTCGTTGTGGACGTATGTGGATCTGCAAAAAAGTGCGGACGTCCACATGGATCCATGCGGATACGCTGCTTGAACGCTGAGTCGTTTCGGCTTCAAGTTGGGTCAGTGTTACAAAATTTGATAAAATATGATTTTCGAAAATTACAAAAATGGATTGGAAACCGCTTTGTTCATTCGAATGATGATTACGTCATTCAAAGTTTCGTTATTTTGAATTTATAGTTCCCTGAAAAAAGCCTCGATATTGCAATTTTCCCCCGAAAAAATAAAGTTTTATTTTTAGTCGAATTTTCGTCCGAAACTTTCGCAGGATGGTCCATGTCGAGCCCGTACCAGCTCTAGAGGACAATTACATGTTTGTTTTTTTTCATTTTTATTATTTAATTTTTTTTTATTTTCAGGTACATAATTTCGAATGAGAAGACAAAAGAGGCTTTGATCGTCGATCCAGTTGAGCCACAAAAAATTCTCAACGAGTGCAGCAACAAAGGGGTTCGATTTTCATTCTTTTTCTGAAATAGTCAGAAAATTAAAGATTACTTTTTCACAGGTCTTGAATTTTCGGATTCGATATTTTTAGGCATAGGCCCAGAGCTTCAGTTCTTAATTTTTGGTTTATTTGTTGGCAAAAACATCCACCTATTAGTTTTTCAACATCTAAGTTTGCGAGCAGTTATTAATGGTCTACGAAACATATATTTTTCTTCTATAAAAATACATGTTAAAATTTCGTTTTCTTCTTTCAGTTGAAGGTTGTCGGCGCCCTGATCACCCACCATCATTGGGACCATGCAGGCGGCACGCCAGATCTGAGGAAACTGGCGCCGAACGAGAAGCAGATGCCCATTTACGGAGGCGATGCGCGAATCGAGCACATGACGCACCTGGTAAAACACGAGGAAGACATCGACACTGCTGGGCTCAAGGTCTCATCTTCTTTCGCTTCATTTCTGTTTTGATAATCTGTACTGAAATCTGGATTGACGACAATTTTGCAACTGGATAAAGCAAATATGAATTCTTTGAAACTTATTTGGAAAAAACGTATTTTGAAAACTTATCTGAAATGTCCTAAATGATGAATCTCCAATCCAAATCTGCTCGTTCAGATTCGCTGTTTCTCGACTCCCTGCCACACGAAAGGCCACATTTGTTATTTCGTTCGAAACCCGGACGAAAGCGATAAAACGGTGTTCACAGGAGACACGCTTTTCATCGCCGGATGCGGGAAATTTTTTGAGGGTACGAAAATTAAACTTTTATCTCTTTTATAAAAAAAAAAAAAACAACTCAGGAACCGCCGACCAGATGCACAAGAACCTCAACGAAATTCTCGGATCGCTGCCTTTCGAAACGAAGGTTTCTATCCTCATTTTCATTTTTTTTATTTTTCAAAATTTGTGTTGACCCTGCAATTATTTTTCTTGTCATATACCGAACTTCTGATTTGTTTTTAATAGTTTTTTTTCAGGTCTATCCCGGTCACGAATACACGACGAGTAATCTGAAGTTCGCCCATCACATAGAACCTGGAAATCAGGTAAATCTTTTTTCTTTCTAATTTTTCCTCGTGAAAGATCATTTTCAGATAGTCGCAAACAAATTGGACTGGTCGAAGAAAATGGACGCAGCCAAAAGACCGACTGTGCCCTCGACGATTCAGGAGGAAAAAGACATCAACCCGTTCATGAGAGTCGCTGTTAGTGAGGAAATCAGAAAAGTGGGATTTTTAAATTAAAGTTTATTATCTTTATTCTATCTAAGAATGACCAAAATGCAAAACTTCGTATAAATCAAGTGTATCGATGATTAAATTTTCCTTCCATGTGTATTTTTTCTGATTGTTTTTTTTTATTTTCAGATCATCGGAACGTCAGATCTAATAGAAGGGATGGCTAAGTTGCGAGAGGCGAAAAACTCGTTCAGACCGAAAATGTAAAATACCTCCAAAATTGTGGCATTCTATGGAAATATTTAGCTTCACTTTGAGTAGTTTTAGATGGTAGAAATATGCTGTGATATGATTGCATTTGTTGGAAGCAATATTGAATAAATTTTTACCGAAATTTAACTTTATCTTATTTGAAAAGTGCTGTTATGCTTCAGAGAATATATCGTAATTGTTTGAGTAAAATTGCACAACGTTTTTTCATGCTCTCACAATTTTACACAATCACTTGAAATTTGTTACTCTTTACCCTCTTACTGATAATTTATCATTTTTCAGCAATCTCGATGGATTCAACCAGTCGAGAAAATTCGGAAAAATCTGCAGCTTCCGGGGACGATTTGCTTACCGCCCAGGGCGCTGTTCTAGTCAAGTCATGTCAGGTTAGTCTGCTGTGGAAAGTGAAATTTTATTATTTCGTAAAAGTGGGATCGATATAACAAATTCTTTTAAAAACTCGCTTACTAGCGAAAATTTGAAACATACAAGAGGTGGGTTTTTTGTTGAAGCTTTAATAAAAATAGGTCAAATTTCATTCCCTATGGATTATGACCTTTCCCAGATTCCCGTCAATGCGCTGCCAATTCGCGGTTACGATTTTAACGAGGGCATCGATTTTTCGAGAATGATGTCCTCTTACCTCACCACCGGATTCCAAGCCACTCATCTCGCGAAGGCAATTCAGGTAGGTTTTGAAAAAAAATGGGTCGATCGTCAATTTTCCTTATTAATAGTCTCTTTGGTTCGAAATTAATTGAGAAGCAGAAATTTTTTAATTTCAGAATATTATCTTTGCCAAAAGAATTTTTCTCTTCATTTTGAAATATAGTGAAAGGGGTAGTAGATTTTATTTGAATTTGTAGAACGTAAACTCGATGCTGGACGAACGGGAAAATCCCCTGCCTGAAGACGCCGATCTGGAATTTCCCTATCCGGAAGGCCGGCGCAAACGCGGGTGTACGATTTTCCTCGGGTACACATCCAATCTGGTTAGCAGTGGGTTGAGGGAGGTACATTGAATTTTTGCATTATCTTTAAAAATCGTGAATCATACTGAATTTGAAAGCTATGAGGTATTTTTTACTTAGACGTTGATTTTTTTGCAAAATCAGACCCTTCTTTAAAATGATGCTTAGAAAAAATCTTTTAATTTGGACTAATTTTAGATTATTTCGAAACATATTCATTTTGGTCCCTTGTAGTTGCCACTCTCTTTATTTCTTTTCTCCATACTATTTCTCAGCAAAGAGGGTGGTAGCTACAGTGAGCCTTTTTTTAATTTGCATAATTTCAGATAATCCGTTTTGTCGTGGAGCACGACCTGGTGGACTGCATCGTGACGAGCGCGGGTGGCATCGAGGAGGATCTCATCAAATGTCTCAAGCCCTCCTATCTAGGTGCATTCAATCTGGATGGACAGGAATTACGGTAATTTTAGATTTTTCTTACTGATTAATTTATATTTGGAACCGTAGCAATAGCAATAATTCTAGGGAAAATTATTGAGTTGATCTAACATACGTTTGAAGCATATCGATTTTATTTGGAGTTTATTTATTTTGTCATTTGTCGAATGCTATTGCAACAAAAACCTTGTCGAAGATTGAAAACTCTGAAATATTCCAACTCAATGTTTCATATACTGCTTTTGGTATTACTCCAATGGTTGAAAGAGTCATTGATGAACTTCACAAATTTTGAAACTTACATAATTTTTCTCAGCTCTCGCGGAATGAATCGAGCCGGAAATGTGCTGATTCCGAACGACAATTACTGCAGTTTCGAGGACTGGTTGCAGCCCGTTTTGGACGAGTGCCGAAAAGAGCAAATCGAGAGAGCAATCAATTGGACTCCTTCCAAATTCATTCAACGGTTGTTATTTTTTAAATCAGCAAACATTTTGTTAGAGTTTCTTCATATATTGACGAAAAATTATTGTCCCACGCTCACTAAAATATTTGAGCATGGACTACAAAGTGAATTATTTGTTTTGAGAAACTTAACTAATCTTTCATTTCGATTTATTTCTTGACGTCTTCAAAGTCAAATACATGAAAATCACGAAAATTGAATGAAGATCATCAACGTTTTCCAGATTAGGCGAGAAAATTGACAATAAAGAATCAGTGCTGTACTGGGCTTCCCATCATCGCATTCCCGTATTCTGTCCTGCACTCACCGATGGCAGCCTGGGGGACATGCTCTATTTCGACAGTCTCAAACATGATATCCCCATCAAACTCGATATTGTTGAGGTTAGTATTGATTTTTTTTTTTTAAATGAATGAATTTTTCGATACTTATTATTGCTAAACTATTTTCACCTTTTAAATGAACACTTTTACTATTGTTTTGAAACATATCTATTTTATTGATATCTTTTGAACACTCAATTAAGAAAAAAAAATAGAAATGTTTCGAGTTTTTAAAAATAAAATCGGGAAAATATTCTGAAAATACTGCGTTCATGAAAGGAATATGGGAAATTTTCACTATTTTAATTTCCAGGACATTCGCCACATCAACACCCTTGCAGTGAAGAGCGTGAAGACGGGAGTGCTCATCCTGGGAGGTGGAGTTGTCAAGCACCACGTCAACAACGCGAATCTCATGCGAAACGGCTCTGATTATACAGTCTACATCAATACGGGACAGGTTAGGGCTTTTATCGTTATTGAAAATAATTTGACTAAACTAAAGAAGGGAAAGAAATACTTTCAGTAAAACAGTGGAATAGGAAAAATTTTGAAACACATAAACTTTCGATTCTTCTTTACAATCCTATTTAACAAAGACTTTAGGTTTTGTTAATGAAAATCGATCATGTGCGTAATCAATTGAATTCTCGTTACTTGCCGGAAAATGAACAACTTTCAAGCATCATTCGTTCCGAGTAAATCCATGTTTTCAGGAATTCGACGGATCGGATTCAGGAGCGCAACCGGATGAGGCTGTTAGTTGGGGAAAGGTTGGGTTTTCATTATTTCCATTTTTTAGAAAATGTTTTAAAATAAATTTCAACTTCCCCCTTATTGATTTTTATGGTATTAATTAATCCTGAACCGAGTTTCATCCCAATTAATAAAACAATGATTTAGATCAAACCCAAGGCCGAGGCCGTGAAGGTTCACGCGGAAGCAACTTTGGTGATTCCATTGCTCGTGGCAGAAACTTTTGCGAAAAGAGTTGAATCGAAGAAAATGAAGAAATAAAGAATCTGTAGGAGGAGATGTTACTGTAATAACCCTGAAATATATAGGATTTCTAGATTATTACGGTACTTCCTTTCCAGATCATTTTATGAAATATTGATTCATCGTTGATTTTCATTGTTGATTTTCGAATTTTTTTTATAAAGTTATGAAAAATTTCTTAAACCGAAGAAAAAAACTTGCAAATTTGCGAAATCGCGAAGAATGTCGCTTTGCTAACGCAATTCGAAGTCGTAAAAACGATAGAGTCATTGTTTGAATTGAGCTTGTGCATATAAGGAAAGATCATTATGTCTGGCGATATGAATTTGATTCAGCTTCAATTTTGGATTATTGGCTTTTATTTTTTAATATTGGTTATTTTATTAATTTAGGAACTTATTTGAAATGTTGCTATTATTAGTTCTTCTATCAATTGTTATTCCATTTGCATCTTCGGAAATAACTAAATGCTATGTCTGTGCTACTCCTGGCTTATCCGGCAATAATTGGGCAGCGACGGGTTTACCTGCAAAACCGCAAGGGCTTAACTTTACATCAAGGCTAGCATGATTTTGTTGTTCTTGCATATTTTATCCTTTTAGATGTTCGACATCAGCTCCTACCGAGGACACTGCTATGGATACTAGCTGTGATTCGGCGTGTTTTGAGCTTATAATTCCGCTGAGTAAGCAATTTATTAAATTAGTGTTTTAAAATATCTACCTATACATCATTTCTGCCCATTCTATAATATCGAATGGAATATCTGCTTAAATATTTTTAATTAGATATTTAAATTTTAAGACGCATCGAAATTTATTTCTTTAATCGTTTTGGGCCTTTGTGATTTTTTAAAGAAAATTGGAAAAGGGCACCTTTATCTCGATATTTGCGCATTTATTGTTTCGATTTTCCGATTTCGTGAAAAATCCAAGCTTTCCCTACCTTATTTTGATTTAAATTTCAAATGATGGACTTATTTATTCTCAATAATAACTAGCTACGAAATTGTAAAGAAATGTGCTTCAACGTTTCAATGCCAAATTTCACCGCTAACGATTGTAATAATTCATTCAGATGGCCGCTATGAAATCGTCCGCGGATGTCATAGCAAATTTATGATCGCTAACAACAATGCTAATCTAACTATATCCCTTAGTCGTGGCACTAAAAACTGCTCCATCCATTTAATCGCATCACAACAAGTGTGGTGGTCATCAGATATGGTATTCAAACCAGCGTATGCCGGAATGCGTTATTGTACAGAGGAGGATCCTCCACAGTTAAAAGCATGCAATAGTCATTTTGTCGACGATGGATCAGATCCATATTGTGATAGTCCAGCAGGTGTTTAGCATTACATATTGCTTTGATTATAAATAGATATATCAGAATGATGTATGTGTATTGATATAAATGCTCTAGGTGAAATAGCTGCAACGACAACATGCATTTCATGTCTTGACTATAACGGCGATGGTTCTTGCGGCAAAAATCGCAAGGATACGTGCACAGGAGTATATTGTACGAAAACTGAAGGACGACTTTTCGGTAATATCGAAATTCACCGTTATTTAGTGATAAACTCGACGAAAATGACTTTCAGGCAGATACTATATGGAGAGAGGCTGTTCTTCATATGCCCCGTTTGAGGTCGGTGGTTGTGCGTGGTCTGAAACCGATCTAACTATCTACAACACTGCCCCAAATAGTTTCGACCCTCCTTACTTGCGTACCAAGCGTGATCTCGCTACCAAGGCTCGAATGACAAGATGCTTCTGTCAAGGTCTGCCATGCGTTATAATTTTACGTTTGTTGTATGATTTTATCACATACTGTTTAATTCAGGTGACCGTTGCAACTCCACCACAAGTTTGTTCAGCTGGCCGCTTCTCCTACTGATCACCTTCGGCGTCGCTTTTTTGCCAAAGTGACGGTCTACTTGCTATGGCTCAACTTCGCCTTCATCATTTACATAATTTATCGGTGTGTTGAATTTCTGCTCATTCGGGATATTTTTGCGTGAAATAAATTGGTTTTACTTTTGAACTTACCATCGATGAATTTGTTCAGTTAAAGATACTCAATTTATCTCGCAACTTTTCATCTTTCAAGGAATTGAAAAGTTACCGATGATAATCCATTCGTTCCTATCCAATTGTCAACTCAGCTTCCAAAGCATAAGTGACTAGATCCGCTTCTTTATGTGCTGCCATAACTGGTTATTGGCAACTGAGACATAGTCTGGATGACGGAGAATTCCAAAGTAGAACTCCGCCTTCCTTGGATTTGCCCAGTTTCTTCTCCCTTTCACCATGAAACCCATGAACTTAATGAGTTTATGCCTTATGTTCTTTGTTTTGCACTCAGATCCTAGATTCTATTTATATCATTCATTCTCGAAAGAATTATCGATAATCGTGGAAAAAGTCATGATTAGGATGAAGCGAAACCTCTGTTTTGAAGCAAATGAACTTTTTAATGAGCCATAATGACCTGGAACCGACTTTCCAAAGTTATTCATAATAGCAAGTAAATATCCCACCCTCATGCATGAAATTCATGATCTTGATAAGTTTTGCGCTCACACCCAAAAAATTTCATGATACCCAAAACCGAAATGATCTGGAACCGATTGTTATAATTCAAAATAATTCATGCATCCATATAAAGCCTTAATCTAAATGAGTTTCATCCATTTTTCCTTGGGATTCTAAACTTCATTAACTTCTAACTCATTATAGCATGAGTAAGCTCGTATAATTGTCTAAATGATTGATATCTCGCGAGCCAGAAACCTCCGAATTATTATGTCATCGCGCATAATGCACATGAACATTTACGCTCAACGAATTCACCCAGCAGCTATTGATGTTTGAATCTTTAAAATTGGCTTCTTTGTTTTCTTATTTATCTGCTTGAAGAGATAATTGCAGGGCTTGTAGTATTTTTTCATAATGTTTCTGAAGTATGCATTTTTCCAAAAATTATTTTTTTCTGGATCTGATTATCTGCGATTTATTTCAATTTTATCGTTTTTTTTTCAGCATTGTCGAACGATACTGATCTTTATTATTTCGATAAAGTGATAAAGCTTTACGAATTCGATAACAAGTTTATTTTTCCTAGAATGAGCGAGTTCATCGGGTTTCGAAATGACGGCTACAGTGGCTGTCCGATGCGAATGCACATCGACTACGAACAATTCGGAGTCGAACAGCCGTATCTGGTCAATCAGGATGGAAGTCTCAAGAGGAGTCAAAGGTTAGGTGGAATCTTTCTGAAATGAATTACCTCCAATGAAAGATAATTTATTGTATGTTTCATCATCATCAGAGCATAAACATTTTAAATTCATAATTTGATATTATAACCGCCGAAGCACTAAACTATCGTCAAGATCATCAGCAAAGTTTAAAGAAAGTTTGAAACATACAGTAACGAGTTTGTCATTGAACTCTCGCATATTCGAGAATTTCACAATTTTATTGCTACGGAATGTTATGGCCATATGAACTTTCGATAATATTTGCATTCCTATTAAATGATCCCCCGCGCAAAGATGGAGAAACCTTGAAAGATTCATAAATTTGATCGAAAAAGATATTATTCAGAAATCCTTATCATTGACGTTGTTTAACAAAGTGATGAATGAATGACATAATGGATGCATTTTTAATTCATAAAAAGACACCATCAGTTCTTTATCTAATCACTGATAATCACGCGATAGAAATAAAGGACATGATAAAAAGACAAACTTTATTCATTTTTATCATCACATCTTTAACCATAACTACGTCGCAAAGCAAGTTACAATAATCTTTAGTGTAGCTAAAATCTCAATATTATTTTTTTCATATACATATTTGCCGAATTTTTGCGAAAAATAAGCGCATCTTCAAAATTCTGGCATGACTCGAAAATGAGAAAAAAAACAATTTTCGAATTAGGCCCCTGGGAAATAAATTGTGCCTGAAGATGGTAAAACAGCAAATTTTTGCGAGGAAAAATGACTTTTGAAGAACAATAGGACCGGGGCGTCCCCGCAAATTACGCATCTAATCAACTGGAAATTGGCCGGGGAAAAATTAGGGGAAAACATTCCAAAATATTTATGAAAACAGGCATGTTATTCTGATTTTCATTATAATTGAGCAGAATACAAGTGCATTTATGTTCATTTTGCAAACTTTATATTTTCATACGATATCTCACCTCAGTTTCAAATAATGATCTCTAATTTATCAACAAAATGCTATTGTTAAGAACTTGCAACTGTGCCATGAATTTGCTAAATTCCAATTTGTTCATTTGATCTCGTAAAATCCCTAAACATAGCCAAATCACTTTTTTAGCATTATGCATTCTTACACCAGCTATTCTTTATTCTGTCTCAGGTTACACTATGTTACTCGATTATTACGTCAAATATTCCCGTACTTTTTCTGATAAAATAATATTCCACTCAAAAATTCTTTCGTATTTCGCGAAATGATACATTACGCTAGAATAGCATAGTTGAGTAGTTGCCCTCTTGCGCTGGCACATACTTCTTCATTGTTTGTTTGTTGGGTAATTGGATAGCTTCTAGACATCTAGGACATATCTAAAAGACCTTTGGAATATCACATCGGGTTGGTTTGTTCTTCTTCAATACCACACATCTTTGAAACACTACTTCCCGGATTAAAATGATCTTTCAAGGACTACTTGACCTTCGAAAAATTAGAAAATATTTTGGTTCGAATGTTTTTTTAATTAGCCCACGAAAGTTGGTATAATTGTTTTTGCAGAATTTTTGTCGATCTAGAGGAATTTTGAAACATAACATTAACAAAAAATCGTTTTTGTTAAGTTTGAGTGTAAATTTTTGAAATTTCGATTTTCATATGCAAGGAAATAATTTTCCAGAGATAATGACTGCCAAATGGCAAGCTGAAAGCTGAAGGATAAGTTCAAGCGATAATGAATGCACAAAATTTTCGTTTTCTAAATAATTCAAGTAATTTTCGCGCGTAAACGATGATAATTTATTATGGAAAACCTACGGCTCTTCATGGGAAAACAAAAATTTTGCATATGAAAATCGAAAATGAAATGTAAATTCAGAAAAAAAAACTAATGATCAAAATTTATGGATCATCATTTGCATAGCATGCGAAAAATACTGTGTGTTGAATTTAATTATCAGTATGCTATTTTTCGAACTTCAGAGCTAATTTGAGTTCAGAAATTTTACGATAAAACGATCACATGATCAATATCAACTTGATGATGATTTATTTGCGTCACTACATCATATTTGATCATTTATCACATTTCAAGCCAAATAGACTTGGAATGGACTGAAATTCTGAATTTAGTCTATTTGCATAAGGAAAAGCATGACTCCTCTGCAGTTTTTGTCTGTCGAATTCCAAAGCGAAATGTCGGCTGTAAACTGCAAATTCTAATATATGCAAACACAGAATCTAAAAATCGAAACCAATCAGAAAAGTCTTTGGTCTATCATCTGGGAACCTTAAAATTGAAAAGATACATTTAAATTTTACTAATCTAGTTAAAACTTTCAACATTAACTAATTCAAGCGTAGTATTTCAAGAATGTATTTCGGAAGCTATTACATAATAGTACAACATAATATCCTTTTAAAATAACTTCAAAAACAATGCAGTCTTCGAAGTTTTACCAGACGCATAATAGTGTTTCGTAATTCAATTTATGATAGGCAAAAGGTTGTGGTAATAATTTGCAACATATTGCACAGATGTTTTAAAAAAAAAACATTAAAAATTGATCAATATTTTATGTTCTATTTCGAAACGATAAATTGAACTACCCGAATGGCTTTTTGATTCCAGCGATTCCCAGTAGAAATTAATTAGTGCACTCTTCTACCAATCAACTAATAAGACCAGCCAAGCCATTTTACGATGTAATGTAACATTTCTAATTTCATTTTCTCAGCAGCTATTATTTTGACGTAAACCGGGTAATTTTGGTAATTTCTTATGACAGCGAACTCGAATTTCGAAATTTCATAACTTTCGAAATTGGGAGAATGTTTATTTTACGATGTCTTAGCATACAATTTTCATTTCATTTTCCCACCAATAAAATATTCTGACGCAAAATCGAGCAGTCTCAATAACACCTTATGAGAACGAACTAAATTTTCTGCAAGTTTATAACTTTCGAATGCCTAAATTATATTCCAGCCGGTTTTCCTTACTATTCTTCAGCATACGAAAGAGATTTGTTATTTCCTCCTTAGAGAATCCGAGTCCTTTTCTTCCAGTTCGAAATGGGAATTCAAGAATTCAAGGATATGTCATAGTGAAAAGCGACCATTGTTCTCATATTACTCGGCTCATTAAAAATTAGCCGCTCGTATTTTTCCTATTTTCCCTCAAAATTTCTCACCACTTCCAAAGAAATAAGAAAAATGCCGCAGGGCTATAAAATTTCTCATTCATTTTCCCGGCCGTGCTATTTCATTAACGCGACTAGCGTATTTTTATTTTTGCAAAAATGAAATTGTCGCCGAAAGTCGAACTTTCCTCACTCTCTCCGAATTAATCAAATGTAACGAGCCTGACTACCCCCACTTGATTAAGTGGCCGTATTTCTAAAGATTGTTGTTTTCTAGATCATATTATGATAGCTAAATTACCGCCCAAGAGTCCGCTCAAACCTAATAAAGTGGTAACTAAACCGAAAGTTAAAGCTCATCATTCGGCCGAATTCTTCGAACTGGTAAAGTTTATCAGATTTGTTTTTTAGTTCTCACGAAGTTAAGAGCATCATAGCGTAGTAACAAATGAATTTTCTTTTACTCTTTCATGCTAAACTTTATGTTACTACGTTACGCTGATGTAGTTTTCACTGAATGACATTTTAAAATCTATTTTTTTAATCCCAACAATTTAAAAATGCATGGCAAACTAACTTTCACGCACAATTGTCGATTTTTTTCTTATTCAACCACCCCCCACATCTAGATTATAATTTAATCAAAGTGCTATGTGTTTAATAATGTTTGAAGTCTAAATAGCTATCGAGATTTGAAAGATTTCAAAAACATGAAATTTCTTAATCAGCATCAAATTTTCCCCAAATCCTCAAATCCAAGATATCGCGTTGAACTTTCTCCTTCTAGGGATGATCTTTACTGATCCCGAATTTCATATACTCCTTATAATAAGGGCTCATGAATAAGGCGATAAAGTCGGGGATATAGTGATGATGCAATAGTATTACAGAGAAATAGTGTATGAAATCGAGAGAACGGAGAGAGGAGTAAAAATATCTATGGCCAGTTTGGTGTATCATTCGAAATGCAGAGAATTGCATTCAGCAATGACTTAGGATATCCGACTACTTGCAGGACAATATGCCAGCCGACTTTCGAGGTCAGAGATCTCGAAAGCACCTCCAACTCTATGTTACGACATGAAAATTGGAAATAGGCTGGCATATTGATAATGAACAGAAA
This sequence comes from Diploscapter pachys, assembly GCA_002287525.1. Lineage (NCBI taxonomy): Eukaryota > Metazoa > Nematoda > Chromadorea > Rhabditida > Rhabditidae > Diploscapter > Diploscapter pachys. The sequence continues at coordinate 113,913 of LIAE01007073.1, forward strand.
GTTCTGCCCGTTTTTGACAATTTGACATTCATTCTCATTCCCACCTTGTGACTTTTTCAATCCTTCAGATCTCGTCACCATATTTTCGTGGTCCCTTTGTGAATGGAGACTTGTCACTTTTGTTTTTTGAATATATTCACAAATTCGATACTTCTCAAAAATCCATATAAGATGCGTATACTTATTTAAAAAAAATAATTTTTAGATCTAATCGATCGAACATTTTGAATGACATCGCACAATCCTTATAAAACGATTTGTGAAACTTGTGCTGAACATTGTTGCGAGAAATTTACAGTTACAAAATCTGTTATTTACAAAAGTTTATTAGTTACCCAAACAATTATGAAAGTGTACGCATCTAAAATTTATTCAATAGACAAAATCTTCATCTCCTCTTTGTGACTCTGACTCCGATGTTGGTTTTTAACTCAATAATTACCCTTGTCAAATCGAAAATCTCCACATATCATGCAATGCAACCAAAATCTCACTCTATCACAATAGAACATCGGCGTCAGGGTTAGATATTCTAAATTTTCTCAAATTTTGTGTGGCATATCCCAAATAGTTTTCACTCCTATCCCTAAGCACTATCGTAGTATTCTTCACTAAATAATCCCCTATTTGTCAATGAAGCCTAAAAAGAAAGTGACATTTTCGAACTTCTGTCCGTATTGCGGCTCGGATTTGACGTCTTCCCCGAGAAGGAGGTCCATGATGCAATCGATTACGTCGTACGATTTGCGACATACAGATTCTGAAGAGGGCACGGCGATTCAGCAACGAATTCAAAAGATAGAGGACGACGAGAACGACGACTTTGCGAAACTAGCAGCCCAAAATCAACCACAGCAAGGGAGTTTCGAGTAAGTATTGAACGCTTTATCTCCAACCAAACCAATTCCTATGTGTCAGAATATTTTATAAAAGGATTTAATTCGTGCTAAGCAATTATAGAAGTTTTTCCTATGATATAAATATCAAATCAAAGTGTATTACATCACCAAAATGATGCTATTTCAATTGAAAGGCTTGATCTTCGTTCATCTTTAACCTCAACTATTTCCATTTAATTATTTCTGAGATTTCTTAATCATGGCTAAGTTTCATCACTTCTGGATTCTTGTTATAATTTCTTCAAGTCGCTCCTTCATTAGAATAATTGGCGATTTCTCGGAAAATTATTTAATAGAAAACTCAAAGTAACTAGGTTCGTGTGGGTTTTAATATTCGGAAAGGAATGGAACATTTCATCGGAGCCTTGTTCATAATATAAATTTTCCTGTAACTTATCCTAAGACCTCTTTGGCTCTTCTTATGCATTAATGGAAGATTTTCTAAGGAACACCATTAAAAATGTATGATATTTTCATTGTAACGCTTTCTATGTCAAGATTTTCTCTTCAAGAAAATGATAAAATTAGTCTAAAAATCTATAAAAATGAAGTCCGAACATTATTGTCTCGAAAAGAAACACCTGATTGCTACTTTGCTGCAATGCTAATTTGAAGATTCAAAGTTTAATCCGGGCTCCACTACTAATCCCCCTCTAGGCTCCGCCCACTTGTCTGCAAATTGGCTCGATTACACTGTAAGAAGAGAACGTGTTAATTTGAGAGACGCAGGAAAATTGCCTTACTTTACTTTGAGAGTCTTTAGAGAAACGGAGTGTTCTAAGTTCACAAAGTCATGAGAGGGTGTGAGAGTTTCGACTTACAAACCATGTTCGATAATTTTGCGCAAATCATGGGATTTTTCCATTCTTTATGAACTTATTCGGTTTATTTCTTTCATTTTTCATAAATTTTAGGATATTTACGATCTAGTTTTCCTCCTTTCTGATTTTTACTCGCGATTTTTCATTATTTTCACCAGGTGTTTATAATTTTGAGCTAATTATCTCAACACTAAACTCATTTTTCGAATTTTAACCTTTCCAATTATCCGCAATTTTCGACACTAACTCGATAACCCTGAACTCGGCTGATTTTCTTTTTCTAATATCTCTAATTCCATGTTGAAGAATAGGGTTTGAAAACTGGCAGGAATAATTATATCTTCGAAAACTCCGCTAATAATGTGAATAGTTTGTAGAATGCACTTGTCATGTTCAGGCCGCCTCGAATCTAATGCAGCTCAATCTCTAACATTTATGAACACGCGTGTCAAGTTTTGTTTATTTTAGGACATCAATATTGAGATTTTCATAAAATAACATTTTTAGATTCTATAATTTTTAAGATTTACTGATCGTTTCAAAAATTCCTAAATTTCTAAATTTGGTCAGTCAAGGTTGCCTAGCGCTACGAGCACATGTTCAGATGTTTTATTCCACTCAGCCACTTTATATTTTGATTCTGATGCAAAAAATCTGCTTTTTCTAACTTTGGAAGGCCACGCGATGTCTAAGTTCCTCAAAACATCCCAGACTTTTTGATCCGACTATCTTTCGTCATATTGCTAGGGAGTTTTCTAACTCAGATCAAATCCGAAAGGTTCTAAAAAATTCCCGTCGTTTTAGTCTGGCTATGCTTTGGTATGTGGCAAGATATTTTGCCTGACTGACAAAAGACACAACATTGAGCAATGCCTTGAATAGCCAGACTAATTTCTGAATTTGCGACCCAAAAGCAGGGCATAATTCGAAAAGGGCCGGCCGAACCCGATGACGACAGCTTCCGGTTGTAAATTTTGCCGAGTTTTGGAAATTATTTAGGCATTTGCAAGACCTTATCCAGTAAATTTAGCGCCAATTGCAATGTAGTTCCTGAAATTTGTAGTTTACATGAAATACGCATTTTATTTATACTAAAGAACTGCTAAAAAATTATTTTTTACCTACTAATTTCAAGAAAGTACTCGAAATTTTGCATCGACTTGGCATATTTTTGTAATTTATTTATGTTCACTCGGCTTACCATAAATTAAATTCAGTAAATCTTTCAATAAAATTCTCGAGCTAAAATTCTATAAGATGCATGATATTTTCAAATAATTTGAAGTACAATGAGTTCATGTATAATTTTGGCACTTATGGTTATTTTTGAAAACGGCTAAAGGGATCTTATTCTCGGCAGTGGGAGAAATGTGAAAATACATGGTTTCATATAAATTCCATTTACGGGTAGACCTGGGCATACCGGTGGCGGACCCATTTCAGGACTTAGTCGCAGAAAAATCGACAATTTTTATCCTTACCTTTCTGGTTAAATTTGGTATGAGAAATATGCCGAATTTTATGCTGATTCCGAATATGAAAACCGCTTTCAATTTGCGCTGATGTGAAGCGAGTTGTGTTCTAAAAGCTACAGGCTCAATGTTAAGGAAAGATTAGAAATTCTACTCCGCTACCGGTATACCCAAAGCCTACCCATAAATGGAAAGTGGATAAAATCATACATTGTCATGAATGTTCCACCGATCTAAATAAGACCCCGTTGACCGTATTCAAAAATAACCATTAGAAAAAATTTAAGAGAAAAAATAAGTAACAAAGTTATAAATGGACTCGCTGTATTATAGTCATTTATAAGTATCGATTTTGGCCATTGGGTCGATTTATTATATATTTAAATGCACTATTTATCATTTTTAGACCTATATGACATATCTTTGATTTTCCCTTCTCAACTTCAATTTGATCCAAATGTATGCGTGAAAATGAAAGTCTTTGATTTGTCTCCTTCTAACTCGAAAGACTATTTTCTTCTAAATCCTGCCGTTTTAATTTGCGTAATTAAATTGCATCATCGATTCTAAGATTATTCGCGAAGCAAAAACCGCTCGTCTTTATGAAAAGCCGTGTAGAGACTTGTGAAAAGATCTTTTTCCAACCCGATGAAAAATAGCGAAAATTAGAGAAATCGAACAGAGAATTGACAAATAATTAAACTCGGCTAGCCAAACAATTACGAATTCATAGATTTTCGACAACCTAGTTACTAAATAATTACCTATTTTCAACACTGCGAACTTCCTCCCATTCTAATGAATTTTGATTAGCATTTTTAGCATTATTTCAGTTGCTTTTCATCTTTCAAATTCCTATTCCTCAACGCGCGAGTCTCCCCATTTCCTAGTATTTCGTAAATTTGCATAGATTTAGAAGGCGCTATGAATATTTTATGTTGTATGCGAATAGACTTAGGGTTTGTCATATCCGGGTTTCCGAAAAATTGAAACATGCCACAATTTTTCCTATTTTTATTTTTGAGAGAAATTTTTTTTCGAAGTCTGGAATTCAAAAAATGAAAAACGTGTTCACCAGCTCAAAAATTCGCAACTATGGATACATGCATTCCACGAGACTCAAAATATCTCTTCCTGTGTTGTAGAATAGAACATTTAAAACCGGCTGAAATATTTCGCTCGATTTCCCAGTCGCCGAGTGCCTGAATACAAGGAAGTGTTCAAACTCGCACCTCTCCTTTTGGCTTCAAACTCAAACAACAATGTGATTCTAGAATATCGCATTCTGAGATGACTGCGCTTCGTTTTCTGACTTTGAGAGGAATTTTTGATTTTTACTCCCAAAGAACCTTTCACTGAACCTGCAAGAATATTTCTTTCGTTTTCGCCCAATTTCATTATTTTTGATGAGAGATATAAGGAATTTTTTCCTCCGACAAACTTTTTCTTACAATATTCAGTAGCGAAAATTAAAATTCCTGGATGATTTTAGGAATTGTTTGCAATTTCTCATAATTTAGTGATGAAGCGAAAATGAATTTTGATGCTAAATCGAGAATTTTCACAAATTCCTTTTGTTTCATGAAATTCTTGCTTAATTGCGTAATGTTTGTGAAGAATTTTCACTCAAATGTCTCATTATATCCAATTTTCATGACAACTTTAATAACTCGGTAACATTTATCCCCGCATGATACTCCCAATTCTTCATTTTTCTAACTTTCAGCCAAATAATAATTCATTTTGACATTTACTACCATATCACCTGCTCGATAATTCCTCATCTAATGTCAGATTTGAAATAACATCGTCGCGTTTTATAAACTGCTTTCGCAAAATCAGCAAATTTTCTGATTGAAACAGAAAAATTCTAGATTCATATTTACCGAGAAGGTTTACCTAAAATGCTCGCTCATAGGCATAGTATCAGTTGGTAAGATTGAATTTGGAGATACACTTTTCAAATTTTTCTTTAATTTTGAAATTAATTTCTGCCATTTTTAGTACGCGAACTCCGCCTCACGAAGAAGTAGTCGAAAAACGACGTCAAATTCAAAGAAAGCGACCCTCGACACTACACATCAGGCGGTCGAATATTCCCACGGTAAGGCAGAAAATATTTTCGGTAAAATCAAAAATTGTATCATTTGTGAGGTCGCTTATTTAGTTTTCTGTTATTTTTCCTATGTATTTCTGGTTAAGATGTTGTCTGCTGGCTAATCAGAATATTTCCTGAAGCTAATATCTTTTCCTATCACATTTTGAAACACATGCAAAAATTCAGCTCAAAATAAACCAGGTCACGCTCTAGAAATATTTGTCTGGAAGAACAATTATCGGTGAAGATGCACATTTCTACCTTTGTACGCCACTTTTTCTCATTTTCTATTTGCATTTTTATGAATTCAAAAATTACCGTGCGAAGCTGAAGTTGCATGTTTGTTTTAGTCTTCTTGCAGAAACATAGTGAATTTACATTCGGCATTTTCACGAGTATATCCTCTTTGAAGATGCTGAAACTTTCATGAACTTCCATATGAAGAGTAAGGTTTTAGGTGAGCGTTCACGAAGCTTCAATCACTGCTTCTGGAACTTCTGAAGCAGTGTCGGACTCGACTCCTAATCGAATGGAACAGCAGCAACGTCGGCCGAGAAGCTCGGATCGAAAAATTAATGGGGTATTTTTAGTCAACACTCAAAATGACTTGATTTGGAAAGTTCACCGCTGCTTCTCTCTAAAAACAATCTAACTCTCAACGATTTATTTTCCAATGAATAGTCGATAAACTTGATGACCTTTTCAAAGAAGCTGTTCAAAAATTACTATCAGTTTGTAAATTTCAGTGTTCACGAATGCAGCATCAGATGTCGCTGTGCGATAACTATTGTTCCGAGCAGAATAGCGGTCAATTCCTCACAGAGCCAGCACCTTTGCACCAGAGTCGAAGTGTTAGTCCGCAGCCAAGAGGAAGCATGAGGTAAGCATTATTTCTTTCAGATGTTTCACAAAAACCTTTTGGCATTTCATTCCTTTGAACGTTGGCCTAGTTTATAAACCCAATCAAATAACTCATAGTTCTCATAAATAACAATATCTTGATGCATATATAAATAATCTACGTTCTTTGGCATAGTTCATAGCTCCCTAGATCGGGTCCTTGAAATCCAACTTACGATTACTAATAATTTAGAGTTCAGAAGAGCAATCGAATGTGATATTTATGCTTGAGCATCTTTATGAGTAATCGGGTGTGCAATTTTAGCGAAAGTGAGCTTTACATTCGAGATGGCATTTCCATAAACCCATTTTATGGATGTAACATCGCAAAGTCAGCAAGTCCGTGCAATTATCCATGCATACGGTATCATTACCGATAGCAATTTTGGTACATCGCTTGCGTAAATGCGAAGTGAAACTTACAAAATGACAAAAATATCTTGAATTTTTAAGGAACCGAAAGCAGTTGAAACCAAACGATCAAGCATTGAACGTGTGAAAGATTTCTAGTTCAGAATGATGTTTTGATACAAAGTGATTCAAGACAATTTAGAAAAAATAGATAAAAAATTATCTGAAAATAGTATAATTGGACTTTTCAATGAATTTGATATTTTTCACCATTTTATCGTATCTTCATACAAATTGATCATTTTGACGCAAATATTGATGTAATTTCAAGGAAGTACATAACAAAGTTAGTACAAAATATCACAATTTTTCCTTGATAAAAATTCTATTCAATCTCTCCAGTACATTCTTTCATTTCCTTAGCGGAAATGTTTGAATACAACCCATATCCTACAAAGGCTTATGACCAGTAGATAATCCTTTATCATATCCATCCATTCACAAGCTTTCATTTGTATGAATGTGCAACTATCTAATCTTCTTGGAAAGCTAGACGCCGTTGCTCAATCTCCTTTATTCTTCAAATCCACCCTCTATCTCGGAAGACTTGGGAATCCCTTAGCATTTACGATATCCTTCATATGACTGTCTTATTCGTTTTAAATTTCGACCATTCGGTTATCACATTAGGACCACATTTCTTACTAATCTTCTGATTCATCCGAGACCGCTCTGAAGCGAATAACTTTGAAGCCTTATAACCCTATAATAAAGCAGCGTGATGGAGAAATGTCATTAGAGCGAGTTCATACATTCTGAAATCGTGTTTAATATCAAGAGGCTTAGGCAGGCCCCACAAATGCATTTATCAAAACTATTCTTCCTGACTAAAAATCATATCTACGATTAGATATTGGTGTAAATTAGATGTTTGGTTCATTAAAAAATTCTTTTCCGAACGCATTTGTACCTGAAAAGTAGGTAAAACTAGATGAGTGAGTGAACATGCATTCTGCCTTTTAAATTTGCATACATTATTTTGGCTGTTTGGATCGTTAGAATGTCACTTTCACTACTCTCCTTACTCATTTGACGTGCGACTCTGCATCGCTCGCTCGCGAAATCGTGAAATAGTTTTTGCTCACAGACTCTTGAGAATGGCAAAATTATGGGAAATTTCTGTGTAGAGCATGCGCCCTGTCATGTTTGCCACCGATTGCGAGGTGACAATCCATAACAACTCTGATATCTGGTGAAATAACTAAGGAAAATAATAAATTCACTAACATTTCTTAAAATAAAACTTGAAGTGAGCAAGAAAAATTAGCGTACATTATGTGACAGCACGGTAATTATCTATCCCGTGTCTGTCCGGTTACTTTCTCGGGTGCTCTCGCGGGCACTATTTTGTCCATGCAAGTTGACTTGAGACTTAGTCCAGCAGATTATTTATTTCATCTTTGGGAATGGGACAAAATAACAGAGCAGCCGTGTTCTGCCCTGTCCGAAAGAAAGAACAAACTCTAGGCACGGTAGAGAGTTGTATCATCCCTCAGTCGAGGGATTGCAGAGAAAGAAATGGAAGAAAAAAACAAGCAGATGTGCAATCTGGGAAAGGCGCTGAGTCAGGCGAATTGAGAAAGTTTTCTGACCAGCGAATAGATTCAAATTATCGACACCAAAAATTCAAAACCCGAAGAAAATTCAGTGCGATAAGCACACATTATGTTTGCGGGCTCTAGATTTAGGTGTAAATTTTTGGCACTGTGTCAGGCATAAAAAAATTTGACAAACTCTTAAAATTGACACGATTTAGAAGAAAAAACTCATCCATAGGCTCTAATTTAAGGGTATCATGCTTATACACGCTTAATTAAAATTTAATTAACTCAGATTATCTAATCATCTCGTTAATTATTCATTTTCAGACGCGATTCTATGCTAACGATGCTCAACCGAATCTGGAAGTCGGATGAGTGCAATCGCAGACCCTCGATTCAGAAGATGAACGCCCTAGATGTGCCTATTCCATCGTGAGTTTGAAAAAACCGAATGAGTTCCCCATCACGAAATTAGATTTTCAATCCCACATAGCGTTCAAACAAATGTATTCCAATTCCAATCTAATCTGACTTCACTCTACTTCAATTTAAATTTGTGGTCTTGGAGATTTTTTATTTTAAATTCATCTAAAGTAAAGTGATGTTAAGTGATATTTTCCTATTCCCATTTCACTGAATACAAACAAAAGTATAAACTGCGAAGGCCAATTTTCCAAAGTTTAACTAAATATTACGTAATTATTTGAAGTTTTATCTGAAAACACTCGGAAAAGTAAGCGTATAAAAGTGGCACCTAATATCATGAATTTGTATGGTTGAATGCCTTTCATCCCAAAAGCTGTTCCAAATTCCCAACTCCATTATTCGCTCATTTTGGCTTATTCGTCGAAGTTTTGCAGAGTGAAAATTTGCCAACCTCATTACTTTTGCGTCGATGTTGATTTTGTCCCTAAAATGACGAAAGTCTCGTTTTTTCCTGAACTTTAAAACAAATAATTACGAATTCCTATTCTCTAAAAGCTCGAAAAATGTCAAAAATCTTGAAAGACCTATCGTTGTCAAGTGTCGAAATTACGTCAAAAAGGCGTCTAAATAAGTGGTGGGGGAAGGCTTGGTGGCCAATATTGCTGATTTTAAGGATTTACACGTAAAATCTTGTTATTTTGGGGTTTCGATGCTCGTTTTTCCTAATTCCATCTAAGCGCACTTGACAACTCACTAATCCTATATGTTGAGAGATAGGCTCTGAAATCCGGATGTGATGATGTTTTTCAACGAGAGGTGTATTCGAGAGTCCTACAAAAGGATCCCTTGAACCCCTCTTAACTCGCATCTCTCAATCAGGGCGAATTCTCAAGCATTTTCTTCATCATATCCAGTTATTTTTCTAAAAATTCCCTATTTTCATAAGCACATGACTCGGATATATTGATTGTCGCGTCGATATATTGTTTTTAAACTTCGATTTATTAGTTACTGTATGTATTGCGAAAACATGCGACAACAACGTTGCGTGAAGTACGATAAATATGAACATCAAGACGCGAATACGTCATTTTTCGTATCGCCATTGAAATTTATTCGGTAAGATTTGAAAGAGTGTTTTAGCAAAATATGTTTCAAGTTTTAACAACTAAGTTTTTCATTTGCCATTTAGTGGCCAGTTTTGGTATTTGGTTTAAAAAATCGTTTTTATCACCATTAGTTTCGATAACGGATATCATTGTATCTTTCCATTGTGTATCAAATGTTTCAACTAAAAGGATTACTTATTTTTTCTACAACAAAAGATATTATATCGGAAACATTATGCATTAAAAATCTTCTGACATTTTGTCTAGAGAAAATTATTTGGCATTAGGTATGAGTCATTAACGGTCAAACTTCAAATAATTGCGTAAACTTTCCAAAAGTGAATAATTTTTGAATTTAGTGAAACTCTAACCCGGCAATTATCTTTGTCTGATACGAATGTCAATCCGGCTACTACTCTGGCTATTAGAAGAGCTACTCTTCTATCGTTCACTCCGAAACAGAAGAAAGTTTTGAGAGTAAGCATTTTAAATATTTTTCTCGAAACTTATTGAGGATTTAGTCAACATTTGCTCAACTCAATTCTGGCGGTACTTTTTTGAGATTGATGGAGCAAATCTTTCGTCGTCTCGAAGTAAAGTGTCCAGATATTAGGTGAGTTTGTAGATATGTCTCGAAATATCGCATGATTAAATGTGCAATAATATTTTCAGTCCCTAAAACATCCACAGATATTGAATAAACTCGAAAAATGCCAAAAAATATGACCTTCATGAAAATTATACGTTTAGGTCGATATTTCTTACAACTGCCTTTGTAAATTCTCTATCCAGAGAACGAAGCTCACCTCCTCTAGTTAAGACGGAGCATGATCATTGCAAGGTAATTTAGAATATTAGAAGAAAATAATATATATATATATTTTATTTTTTTTTAATTTAGTGTCTAGTAGCGATGTTCGAACGAATCATGGATTCTCTGGATGACATCACCGAGCAGTTGCAATTACTCAGGCAGTATGGAGAGAAGCATGCACAGGTATTGAAATTTAATGATCAAAAATTGGAAGAATTCGAAAAAAAAATTCAATAATCAATTGATATGTTTCGACAAATATTCGGCTGAAGGGTTTGATAAGAAACTGAAATATCTGTCGATTTTAAGGAGCCTGATATTGACAAATTTTATCAGCATGTTTTAGATGGGCGAAAGCGGATTCAGTGGTACGATGATTGAGCAATTTGGTGAAATTGCGGTTGCAGTTATTGGATCTCAGGTTATTAAAGATCATCATCCGTTATCAACAAAAATATCAAGTTTAGGACGCGATAAAATATAATCACGATGCCGTGAAGGCTTGGCGACTACTTTTAGCCTATATCACTGACGAAATGAAGGTAATTTTTATCAACGATTCAAAAAAATGAATATTGAACTTAGGTCGGTTTTGACCGAATGACGAAAATCAACGGTCGTCGAAACAGTAATTCTCAATCGCACGATGGCCCAAAATGCCCATATTAGGGCACTTTTCAAACATTTTTCTCACGATGAGAAACCCTCCAAAAATGATCTTTTCATTTGCAAATACGGGAAAAGTCACCATTTATTTTGATATTGTTGTGATCTCAAAATCTCAAAATTTTCGACGTTTGCTAAAACCTCATTTTACCTATTTTTGCTTTTGATATCATTGACATTTTAGTCAATTTTCATCACGTTTCCTAAAAATGTAATATTTTATGCCTTTCGTAAAACTTTATATTATTTGGGTATTTTGTACAGTGAATCTCACCACCATTTCAATATATTGTTAATGGCCGATTACTTGAGACAGAATAAATGAGATACACAAATTTGATCGCATATGCGAAGTATGCATTGAGTAATTGCAAATGATCGCCAAAATCATTTCTTGAGAATCAATTAATTGTCGTCTATTCGCTTGCAAGCAACGTGCTAATTTTCCTGCATTAAAGTTTCTTCCATTGTATTCTGTCTCAAGTAATTGACCATTGACAATACAAAATGTACGTTTCTGATTAAAAATTGTGCGAAAATAAATAAAAAAAAAGAAACAAATGTGAAAAAACGTATTCGTATATACTTCACGGTCTGATATTCTTTATGGTTGGGCCTTGACCCCGCCCATCTGCAACCTTGCTGCGGCGTCGTGCATTGTTCTCAATCGCGCAAATCCTGACCGCTGGTTTGGCAATTGAGCGCGATCATTGCTCATTTTCGTCCACTCTTTTGCACACTCATTCAGCTTCTTCGGTTTTTACTCCAATTTCTTTTCTTCGAGAATAAATGTAGGACGTTTCAAAAGCATGAGGTTCATCAGGCCGTGTATACTGCAGTTACTCGTTGTTATTCGTATCTTCGAAAAGTGTGAAGCCTAATTCGTTTTTCTTTCATTTTTCATATTTTTTCGTTTATTTTTCGAATTTTCTAAAGTTCAGCTCATAGAAATGGCTTCGAAGAAGGTCGATTTCAAGGACGTTTCTCCAGCGTGGAAGGTCTTGCAAATGGTAATTTTAGGGAGTTTTAAATTGTATTTTGAAGAAAAAGTTAGAAAATAATCATTTTTTATTATCTTTAAAATTGTATTGTTTCCAGAAACTTCACGAAGAGGAAGTCAGCAAGAAAGTCGCCGCTCCGAACTCGCTCAAAAAGTCGTTCAAGAAGAAGAAGAAAAACAAGTACAAGTTCGTCTCCCTGCAACAACAAGCGTTGAATTCGCATGAAACGAAGAAAACGGAACAAGAACCGGAAAACCCTGAGACGGAAAATAAACCTGAACCGAACGAGGATGGATTCACGAAAGTCGTCACAAAGGTATGCGCTTTTTTTTATTAATTTTGCTTTGGCATTCGAGATTAAAAGATAATAATTAATACAGTTCGCTATTGCTTCCTTTATATCTTTTGTCGTAACATATTTGTTCAAGGCTAAGTATTTTCAAACATTTTTTTCGTTGAAAACGTGATTATATTCGAGAAAATATAGTTGAAAATAGATAAATAAGGAAAAATTCCATTTCAGAAGGACCGCAAACTGGAGAATCGAAAACGTCGTCTGGAAGAATCTGCAGCAAGCACGTCGTCGACTTCTTCCGAACAAATTCAGCCGAGCAAACGCAGCAAAATCATCGACATTCCCGTCCTCATCAAGGATAATGAACGGTCAGACTTTTCAGAGCTTTTTAAGAATAAGAATAGAAGAATAGTCCCAGTTAGTGGCGCATTTTGTTGTTACCTAAACGAATATAGTTTATCAGTTTCTGAATGAAAAATAAAAGTTTGAAGATTCTGAAGGAATAAATTCGAAAATTTACATCATCTTGTTCCTCGAGTGTGCACCTTCGTTAAGAAATTTCTAAAATTATCAATTAGTTTTCGAAAATTTTCGCATGTTTCACAATTTCACAAATATTGATCAAAAAGTTCGATTTTGATTATTTTCCACTCGGTACAACGTTAAATAATCCAATTTAAAAGCTTTCAGAGGCCCCCCTACGTCCGTGCTCGCGTTGGACTGTGAGTATGTCGGTGCGGGCAACGATGGAACCATCGACATTCTCGCGAGGGTTTCCATTGTCAATGAGGTTAGATTTTTTTTTTTAAAGTTCGAACAGTATTTTTAACTATTCGATTTTTTGAGAAATTCGGTTAGTTTGAAGATTGGTTATTTGGAAAGTTCGAATTTTTATGAGAAATGAGAAAGCATATGGGAAAAATTCCTAACTTTCCAAATGATACGTCTCTGAATTTGGATAACTTGCCAAGAACCCAAATTATTTCAGATTTATAAAGTTGTCTTATTGGATAAAAAAATGAAATAAAAGCAAGGAAAACGATTCCATATTTGTTCAATTTTTAGAACGGTAAAATCGTCTACGACAAGCACGTGAAGCCAACCGAGCCGATCAAGGACTACAGGACGTTCGTCAGTGGAATCAGGCCTGCGGATTTGGAGAAAGGTTGAAAGTTTGTTATTTTTATGGAATGACTAGTACAGTTCGATGAGAAAGTAATAAGAATAAAACTAATTTGATTTCCGAATTTTTTTGTAAATTTAAAAGGGAGGCTCCCACATGGAAACTTACAGATCTCGATGAAACTTCCCAAATAGGGGTGTTTTCAATGACGCTGGTCACGATTCTGAAGTCAAAAGTGCCTAATCGCACTCTAGAATCTAGCATTTTTCGCTCCTATTTTGTATGGAAAATGAACTGTTTTGCTCGTGGATTCTTGTATCTAAATTTTGCAAATTTGCAATAAAAAGGAAAAATCAGGCTTAGCTAAAAATTCAGACTTCTGAGTGCGATTAGGCGCTTTTTGATGTGATCAGCGTCATCAAAAACCCCTATTTGATCAGTTCCATCAAAATCTATGAATTTTTACGTGAGAATTTTCTGTTAAATAAATTCATACGATTTTTAAATTCCAACTAAAACATTTTATTTGATAAAACACTCATTTCACGATGAAAATTTTTTGAAACTTTTAAATTTATATTTTGATGAATTTCATTACTTTTATTTACATAGGAAAAACCAATTACTATTCATTCTTTCACATTAGTATCGAATTTTTGTAGCTTATTTAATTTATTTCAGGTGAGAGTTTCGCGATCGTTCAAAAAGAAGTCGCTTCCATTCTCCAAGACCGAATCGTCGTTGGACACGCTATTCACAATGATTTTCGGGTACTTTTCATTTTTGCTATAAATTATATAACTTTTGATTTTTAGGTGCTGAAATTCAACCACAAGTCGAAACTGATACGCGACACGGCGAAATGTCGAATTCTAAAGGATATGATCGGAAAGAAAGGGGTAGAAAATTTTTAATTTAGTAGGAGCCCGGGTCTTTTATTCTTATATTTTACAAGGAGGGGGCTTCTATTAGAATTTTAAAGTTTTTTTCTAATGTTATCTTTTAGAAATTTTTTTTCAAAATTTCAGCTGATTTCCCTGAAACTCCTCGCCAAGACCGTCCTAGGCATCGACATTCAACAGGGCGAACACGACTCGGTGAGTTTGAATAAAAATAGGCGGAGCTAATTTTGAAAAAAGTATGCCGCATTTTTGCAAAGTGCGACATGGTTTATTTGCAATTTTAGATAACCGATGCCCGCGTCGCTCTGCGTCTCTACCTCGCTGTCAAGGACCAGTGGGAAAAGGAGATTAAACGATTTCATTGGCAAAAATCTTGAAGAGTTTCTGATTTTGAATCTAAAATAGTCTAGCCAATTTCTGAAAAAAATATAATTTGTGAAAACCCTACGAATGTGGCTTAATTTTTAATGCCTAATGGGTAGCTTGTTGAACATCATTTTTGTTATGTTTCTGGGGACTTTTAAAAATTAACCTGAAAAATGTCATAGCCAGTTTTGGGAACTAGTTTTCAGACTGATTTTTAGAAGTTTTGTTTGGAAAAGTTAGAATAAAATAAATTGATGATTGGAAAATTCTTTGTTTTGTTATTTGGGCCATTACCGAATCGAACACGATGAAATCAGCGAACAAAACGGCGACCGACGACGATCCCTTTCCCGGCTACAACCCGCACGTGCCCAGTCTGGTCGATATGGTACGAGAAAAGAAATTGAGAAAAAATCGGCTGCAAGGCGTTTTGTACAGAAGCGAGATACTTTATTTTTGAAAAAAGTTTATGAAAGAGCTTTCTTACAATTGTCTATACAACGTCTTACTGCTGTACAAAACATTCTATACTAAAAAAAAATTATGCTAGAACTTTTAACCTACACGTTGATAAAGAATTTCTACAAAGATTCCACCCGGGTGCGAGACAGAATTCCGACTCACACTGAAAATTTGTGAAGATCAACTTCGATTTTAATATGATTCCGATTTTTCAAATTTCATTCCTGTCTCACACTGATTCCACCTTTATTTCAATGAACATTAGGGATGAAAAGATCGTATTTTTAGGCAACCTGGAAATGACGGAATGACGAAGTCTATCTTTTCCCCCATTATTTCGCTATTTTCATAGCCTCGCCTATCCTTAATCATAGGTCTCGTCGTCGCGCCATCTCGTCAGTTCAAAATTTCAGCATTTTTAGAGAAAATATTTCAAGCTTCATGAAAAGTTCAGGTGGCATTAGCTGGCGCGGTGTTCTGGGCGGTGTTTATCGCGATTTTTGTCATCTACAACTTCGTGGCGCATCCATACGAAAAAATCGCTGACGAGGAGAATTTCTGTGAAGAAATTGCGCAGGTTCGTTATTTCTGAACTTTTGAAAACAAAAGTCACTGATGAATCAAATAGTCATCTTACTTGAAATCGTCTGAAACTTATGAGAGAAAATTGATGAAAGGATAAGCTGAACATTGTTAATTCCCACTTCTGTGTTTCTTTCGTTTGCCTCCATTAGCTTAAGGATAGTAAAACAAACGCGTCTAAAATGTAAGGTGAGGAGTAATGATACTCAGCCGAAGGATATCTTCAAGGATGGTCAAAATCTCATGAATCTTTATTTTTGAACATACCAAATCATTTTGAATTAGCAATGACGAAACGCTTTCTTGTATTTGACGAAACACGATAGAAATTGATGGAAAGTTGGAAAGGTAACATATAGCCGCGCAGTCATCAGAAAAAAGTGTGGTAAAAGAAGCCCTACCAGACCCTACTCTACTCTTACTCTATACTATTTTCCTTATGAGTATGTGTTACTAGTTCAAGTTGTCATCAATTTCTATTGAGTTTTGTCAAATACAAGAAAACGTTTCGTCATTACGACATGGTCTTTTATAATTCGCCTTAGTAATGTTTTCAGATAGAAGACCCGAAGAAACGAAAGAAGTTAAGGAAGGGCGAGAAGCCGCAGGACAAGGAGAACATCAGACGGGCTGATAGCACTGCCGATTTGTCCGAACTCGAGAGATCTGGTAGGGGAAATATGGCATATAATCACGAAAGTTTCTTTGAATGGTTTCACCTTTTCGAAAGGGTAACAATCACGTTCTAGCCTCATTAGCGTGCAATATTTAGAGCGAGATTTCATTACCATCAAGAAACCTCTTTCCATCATGAGAAGATAATGATATCTTAGTAATTTTTAGCTAGCAATGCATATCAATTGATTTCAAGATGATGCGTTTTAAAACTGACACCAGATTTTTAGGTCGAATAAAGCGCTCGAAGGAAGCCGTCGTCAAGTCTCAGGAAAGCATGGGTGGCGCGCCGTAAGGATGTATCACTTTTTAAAGAAAAAAATCATAACATTTCTTAATTTTTCTTATAAAGTCGGAAATTTCGAAAGAAAAATTTCAGAGCGTCGATAGGGACGAGCAGAACCAGCAAATCGAAGAAGTAGTCGATTTTTCCCCAAAAATTCTCCAATTCTCGAAATATCCGCAATTTTTGAGCCACAACAAAATTGAACATCGAACAACGATCTTCTGTCAGAAACACCACTTTAAGACTCGCATTTTATGTGGGAATAAACACTTTTATGCAGGATTGATCGTTTTTCACCGGCATAAAATTGACATTTTGATAAATTGACGAAGATCAACCTCATTTCAATGGAGTTCCACCCTCAAAGGCCACAAATTTTCCAGGAGAGATCATGAAATTATGCAGCCGGTTTCTAAGTTGCTATTCATTATGGCTTAGTGAGAAATTTGTGAAGATTTCTGCCACGATAAGTGACAAATTAGATCTGAATTCCACTAATTGACATATACACACACGGATAATGAGAATGAATTTGCGATAAAGATCAGCGCAAATCAAGCTTTTCTAATAGCAGATGTTTTATCGTATTCTCACCTAAATGGACTATTTTTAATCTTCAAACGATTAGAAATGGACAGAGGGAAGTTAGAGAAATGAAGCTTGTTTCTTTCTCATACTTTTTGCAATAGCTTAGTTTTTCAAGTATCTAATTGTTCACTTAACGGCATTATAAATCATCATTATCCCCATAAATTTTCGTAAAATTATTCATTTTCTACTTTAGCTTTTCGATATATTTGTTATTTTTGAGACACTCGATATTTTTGTGTCTGCTTTCGAGATAAATGAGAAAGGTGTTCAAATATTCGATAAAATGTGTGAAATCTGGCGCCCCATTCATGGTCAATGTTTGCCAATCAAAATGAATCCTCCATATTTCATATATCCATTTAGTTCCGTATCATTTTCAATAGATTTTTCGATAATTCCCGAAATTCGTCCATTTTCTCATAGATCTTCCATTTCAAACTTTCCAAAGATATTTCCGGGATGAATTTTCAACTTGCGCATTTCCTCTCGGAAAGAGTCCGCTTCTATAGCTAAGCTTTAGCGAACAGCAGGCTCAATGCATGCAAAGAAAGGCTCACGGCTGTTTGCCTCCAAATATTCCTTATCAAGGAAGAACTATTCGCTATGCAGTCCAAGAAGTTCAGTAGCAGGTTTGTTTTTGACCTAACCACTTCTTAAAATTAGATCATCTGAATATCCTAATATTTGCATTGAAAATTTTTCAATTTCTATTAACCACTAGCATTTCCCTTTCATTTTCTTCCGAGTTTTACACGAAGATCATACTTTTCCCATAGAAATTTCGATCCCTTTTAAAAAATTAAATATTTCCAAATTGAATTTCTATTCATGAACTTGTCCATGTCGTGCAATTTCTTTTGTGACATCCTGGGAAATTGGAGGATTTCATAAATCCGATATATCGGATATCAGCTATAGCTCGTGAATAGATTTGCAGCGAATCCTATTAGGTCACCAGCTTTCATCCATAGCTAAAATTTAGAGTGTTTGCTTTCTTTTTCCCCATCACTTTATCATATCGAATCACAATGATCAGATTATTGGTGATCCTTTATCGAAAGGGAAAAAGACAAGTCTGATCTAAATTTTATAATTTCTATCGCGCACGAAATATCTCGATCTTTCCATCTTGGTAGGCAAGTTTACCCTTTGCAGTAGGTAAAATTTGGGTAATTTCTGATCGATAACTCAAAAATCGCTGGAATTTCGATTTTTCGGGCGCAAAATTGAACTTCTTGACTTCTTACTAAATTGCAATTTTTCACCTACTAACTCTTGTATTCATATGTTCTGTTAAGAGTTGATAGACTTAGTTTTCACCCCTCATCAGCATTTCTTTAATTTGCTTGTCTTCACCTGTTTTTTATTATGGCTTCCTTTCATATTTTATCATTTTCATTATCACTATCGCATTGTCTTGATTAGATTGCAATCATCGCACTTTCACTGTTTTCACTATTTCTTCGTCGTTTTCTTTCTGGTCGAAATTCGAAATGTTTATTACTCTCCCGCACTATTTTGCGTAATTCATTCATTTTTCCCGTAATTTAGTAATTCTGTCATACAGATTACTCGTCAAACGGGAAAAATAGATCAAATTCCACAAAAATCACTGTTTGAAGATAGTACGTTAGTTTTAATTCTGCAATATTTTCATGATTCAATACTTGTGTATGTTTCATGCTTTCTTATTTGCAGTTACGGTGTAGAATTTTGAGAAAATGTAACTAATTTTTCTTCAGAACTTGTGAAACTTATTTTGTGGAATATTTATCATGCACACTTCTTAGAATAACTTCAACTGATTTTTATAGATAATTATTCGAAAGCTAAACGGAGTATTGTAAATGATCGATAACTTGAGACGAGATAAAAGAAACGTCTTTCTTTCTCCCCCTCCTTTGAGCTTTGAAATGCGCGAGAAACGAGCATTTATTCATTAGACGATTTTCTCGTTCTCTTTTCGTTTTCGCGTTTTTAACGATATTTATCGATAATTAATAGAGTAATTTCTACCGTTTTCAATGGAGATGAATAATTGACAAGTGCTTTTTTTGCGAAAATCTTGTTAAACTCGATGAAAGGTCAACGAAAAGCGAAGGGCAATAAAAAGAATCACCAAATGAAGAAATGCCCCTCTCTCGCGCATTCCGAGACTCGCTTTTTATCTCGTCTCAAGTAGTCGGTCATTCCCAATAACTTTTCATCATAAATTGCCATCGAACTTTTGAAACTTACTACATTAATTGTTCAATTTTTGATATTTTTATAGAAAGATGCCGCATTGGCAGTCTGATTGAAATATCTAATCTCTCCGATTATTAGGCTTTTTCCTTAAACCTGTTCCATTTTTCGTAAGTATCCTCCGATTCCACTCATTCTATCGTGAAAATTTGATATTTTTGAATTAATATTCGAAACAGTAGCATAGTCGGAATTCTTTATTTTACAAGTTATCTTGCATCCTTCTGAAACCTATTCAATCCTAGCCTCAAATCTCTTCCGTTCCCACTCATTTACCTCGTCCTAACTTCGTCTTTCTCCTTCTATGCATTGAAGCATTCATGCAACGGGCGCGGCGTTTCATCTCGGTCAATTTAATCGAGGGGGACTCTCCATGGATGAAGGGCGAGTTTTTACAAGAGTCAAGGAGTTTGGTCTCTAAATTGTTCCGACCTAGATAAGGTCCTTAGCCTAGGGGGCTCAAGATTCGAGGCAGAGGTTTGGGGGAAGATGAAGAAAAAAGTTTGAGATTAAAAGAAAAAGAAGCAGAGAAGAATTCCGATCAGAAAATTCATATGATAATTTTATCGATTTTTTCGGTACTACTTCGCAGTACTACGATACTATTTTTTATTAATTTTCGCCTAAATATAAGAGTTTCAGAGAACGAAAAGGCAGAAAGGGAAGAAAGTAAGTTAGAGATTTGGGAAAAAGAAGCAAAAGAGAGTTAGAAAGACTCAATAGATTGAGAGGGATGAAAAGAAAGCGAGAAAGATGAGAGATACGAGATAATTGAAGATATTTTGAGAAAGAGGAAAATTAGATTAGGAAATCCTGGAAGATTCAGAAAATCAGAAAGAGAAAAAGCAATTCCTTTCTGGATGATGAGTGAATGAATGGATACCCCTGTCGTCGCGAGTTTTTCTGCCCTACGGTCGACCACACGGTTGTCGGGAATTAAACGGCGAAAAGAGAGAGAGAGAGAAAAAATAAAGAAAGAGGGAGAGAACGAAAGGATTTGAAACCGACACTTTCTTTGATTTTTTCTACGTCTGTCCGGATTCGAGGAGCTATTTCTTGTTTTCTTGCTCTTTTTCAATTCTATTCCTCCTTTTCTATATTCTTTTTTCGTAATATTTCTCGCTTTATAAATTCTTTTTCTTTCTTCTCGACACTACTCTTTTCTTTGCATCCTTTCCAAAACTATTTCTTATTTCCAGATTTCTTTTCTCGCAATATATTAGCGATATGTTTCGATCTATCGCTTTCTAACGATATTTCTCAGTCTCTATTTATAGCTCTTCCGCATTTTTATCTGTATCTTTTCTGTCTGCCTGCGTTCGTCTGAAGATTACAAAACCGTATGCTAATTTACACTCCTGAAAATTGCACCTAATTTCGCATAACCTTCAAACTTTAGGCAAAAGTGCTTTACTCAGAACTTGAGTTTAGTGTTCGTTTCGTCGTTTTTACCTTATACTTTTTGATTAATTTGTGCACGTTTCTATTATTTTTCAACCAAAAAGTACTTTTTCGTGTTTTCATTATTTGACTTTCACACTTCTCCTGCAAAAGTATCTTTAGCCCTTTTTTCCTAAATATTAGAGTACACATTTGAAATTACTCTAGTACAATGTCCAAATGTGTGCTCTGAAGTTAGAAATACGAAAATTTGAATCGCGTTTTTACGCAAGAGAATATTTACTTAGAAGTATGAATGATATTTGAGTTTCGATAAACATGGCGTAATATTGAAGAGCTATCGCTTTTATCGTAATTTCCATATGAAAATTGATGATATTGATTTGTTGAGCTTTTACATCATTTAGGAATTCAAATCGTATAACTTTTTGAAGCATACATGCCAAAATTTATGAGAAAAATCGTTCTAACAGGTCGCTCAATATATTCTCTGATTCACAACAATAGCAAAGTCATTCGTGAATCTTATTTACTTTGGAATTTATATAAATCTATTTTTCCTCAAACTTACCATTTTTATCAATAACATTGTCAATTTTAAACCATTCTGTTGATTTTATGTAAACCAATTTCCATCTTTATCCGATTTTCGAAATATTCATTTTCACGCCTTTTCAACTGCATAAATCCGACTCAATTGACCTTGGCTTATGCGCAGTTTACCCAAATCCGCTTTTGAATATCCTTCAAAAGTTATGTGCGATTCGCTCATAATTCGATTCACAAAGGCTATGTTTTGACTTAGACAGTTAGAAAGTTTTTAGATTGAATCTGAAGAATAGGAGGAAAAACTGAATTTATGAAAAACAACATTCATTTTTCTATGTTAGGAAAGATAAATTTTTTATTTGCGCTTTTTAAAGAAATGACTTGAAAATCTTGGCTCTTAAATCTATCTAGTCTTTCTTGCATTAAAATACGATTTTTCATCATATTCCTCGAAAGATATCAACATCTTCAAATTTTCAGGTGGTTCATATCACCGCATGAGTTATTGCATAATTCCACCCTCACGCCGATATGCTCTATTCATCATTTCCTGTCTTTCAATGCTTATTCTCTTTCACATCTACTCGAATTACGAGCGACAGGATTTCTATCGTAATTTGTCGGTAAGTCGTGATTTTTTTTTAGAAACTTAGATAAAACAAGGCTAAAGTTTTGTGAAATGAGTGATTCAGTATCAACACCTTCTTGAAACATATACAACTTTTAGGCTAAACGATCAAAACTCGACATCGCATTGCTTGTTGTTTTGACAGGCGCTCGAGTAAACAATGGATACTATAAAATCGCATCTGGTAGAAATTTTAGTTGCTTCAAAAATTGTAAAATACCTAACGAAAAATCGTAAATTTGATAAGGATTTGCCTCAGTGTGTAACTTTAACAAAAATAATTTTAGATTCGTTACGTTGCTACTCCAGAATACACGATTATAAATTCATTTCTGTCGACGATGCTGATTACCCAGAATGCAAACAACCCGACGTAATCATTCTACCGTAATCCAAGAATTGATGTTAGGATTCAGATGTACTTTCGACGTCATTGCGTTGTTGCAGTTGTAATGGAAAGGTCGTCTTTTGACTATGTGGTATTTCTCGACGGGGATATCGGCGTTGCTAACCCGAATAGGTAGGAGTTTAGTATGTTTCAGAAAATTTGATAGATTCCATGAAAGAATAAAGAACACTAATATTGACTTTTCGAGTGCTTTGTATGTTTCAAAAATATTATATTTAGAAATTTTCCCTTAAAAACGTTGTTATCATGATCCGCTTTATAATAACAGATTGAATAGTTTTAGAACGATCGAAGAATTCATCACTGACAACAGCGAGATCATATTCTATGATCGATTTT
>LIAE01007073.1:136981-171013 GCA_002287525.1 Diploscapter pachys
GTTGCCAAAAGGATATGATGGAACTGATAATGGGGCTATTCATGTAATTTTTAGTTTTGTTTAAAAATGTATAGCATTTCAAATTTAGGCATACGTCGCTGAAGTCCTGTTCCCTCATAGACCTGTCGAGTTAGGAATTTGCTTAGATGCATACCAAAAAGTAAGGGCAATGTTTAGATCGTTACACCATCGAAAAATTTTAGTCCAAAACTTTTGACGACCTATTCGTCTATGAGGCCTGCGTGAGATCGTTATTGGGTGCTAACACGAATTTTGGAAAGATAAAAATTTTGCAGAAAGTGAGATTTTTAATTTTTTAAAATTATCCTATTGACCATCGTAGTAATATCTTAAAAATTCTCATTTCGTATGGAAACTTTTAAACATTTCCTAGGGGACAGCATGGGTCCGTGATGGGAATCTGATGAACCACATTTGGAACCCCCAGAAGGATTTTATGCTACACGGCTGGAAAGGGGAACATCTCAATGTCACAAATCCGGAAGCTAAAGGGTGAAAATTCTCTCGGATAACTCGGACAATATATTAAAAAAATGAATTGTAGATACACTCAACGATGTCCCCGTGGGTGGTGTCCTCCGATAATTGGGAATTTCGACCTGGCAAAATGTCATCCGAAGTAAGTTTCAAAGAGTTTTGGGCAGAAACTACAATATTCTGATTGATAAAATAGCTCCAGGCCTAAGGAGGACTTACGTCAGAATGGTCGTGCGACCTGCCCCCCTATAATATTTCCTCCACAATTTTATATTTCTAGTGTTGAATTTTCAAATTTTCTAAATTCTTGATAAAATCATAACGTAAATGTCGCTCTTCGACCTACCCCCGTATATTTTTAGTCGGACTCAAATGCTCCCTAGGTCTGAATAGCCCTATTTACATCGATCTGTGAAAATATATTGATGGAATTTTGACGATTAGATGAGCCAAAATTTAGCGCGATAGATTTGAATGCAAGAAAAGCTGTGACCTAACAACCGAAATTTCCAAAAACGAATCTCTAAAGATATTCAAAAATAAAGAAACAATATTAGCAACCGAACATGGACGTACCGAAGAGAACTCATCGTTCCTCCCGTTTTCATCGAAGAACAGTTGAAGACGAAATATAGTGGAATTGAAAGATGGAGGGTTTCTTCGTTATCAAAGCTTAGCGACCTACTAAATTCCGCCTATCCAACCAAAAAATCGTAGGTACAATACAATCAAGGCCAACTTTGATACTCTATAGCCTCCAACCAAAAATAGAAGTTTCTGAGCCTTTATTATGGGTTTAATGTATGCTATAACATGTGATATGAATAGTTCAAAGAGTTATCATTCATTTTGATTTTCTCAAAAATTTCGAGATTCCACAAAAGGTTGCACCGAATGCTAATAGCTATTCCCAAACATTCCAGATGATTCTAGTTATTTTAGGCTTTAGATAATTCCGAGCTTTCATTTTGAATGCCTTTAAAATCTCCTTGCTACTCACATTTTTATTTGCTTTCGGTTGTTATTATTTTGGGTAATTGCTGAAAATCTTGATACCATCTAAAATGCAATTTGAAATTTTGTGTGTTTCAAGTTTTAGCGCGAATCTTTCCTTTTATTGGGTGATGTCTACATTTCACAATGTCAATATCAGTAGAGCTTTACTGAAACGGGTATTCCGACTTCATTTCACAACAGTTATTTGTCAGGCTTTTACGTTAGATACCGCAATTCAGATTTCGTAATATCTTAGCCGTTTTCTATCCCTATCTTTTATCATTGAGCGAAAAAATCAATAGCGTATCTACCGTATGAACAATTTTGGATCAGTTTTCTTTGGAAATAACACTAATAAAAATAAACAGTTGAAAAATTGCACATGAATAGTTTTCGCTCTAACACGAAACAATAGCGAGATTTGCAAGAAAATAATCAACACCCGTATTTTGGGCTTTAAAAATAAAAAATAAAAAACAATAAATTTGAATAAGTTATCTCATATCTGACAGAAATTTAGTGTAGTCGATTTACGCGTTCGTGTGGTCGACCATATTCAGAAGTGAGTAAGTTTTCCAGAAGCGCGGATCTGAAAGACAAATATCGTCTAAAATATTGACCTTTCGTGCAAGTTAAAAAAGGCTTACAAAACTGATAAATTTACATTAAGATAATAGAAGTTGATGATTTTCGCGTGAGAACATAAAAACGAAAACAATTAAAAATCAATAAATCAACCTGCAACTCAGCCAGTTGCCCGACGACGAACGCGTAGTAGCCCTTGTAGTCGTCCGATTTTTCAGCCCACGTCGAGGCGAATCTGGAAAGGAATAATCACTTGTAAGAAAAAAATCTTTCTTCAAACAAGGTTCAACAATATTGAAGAAACTTCCTAATCAAATTGGTACAATAAACCGAAACTTCTCTAAAAATAAGAAAATCCAAAATCATTAATATAAGTTTAAAATAAATGATGAGAAATCTCTAAGCATCGTTTTCTCAAACCGATTCTTCTTGGTCTGTTAAATTTAGTTAAAAAACACAATACCTCGCACTGAGCTCTGCAAAGACTGTGTTGACCTGCAGGACAGTGCTGAACGAGTTCACTGAGTCGATGATCGTGTGGAAAATCTGGGATATAACAATTCTATCAGATTTTCGGTGACGCGAATTTTTTTCTGTAGAGATCGCGAAGAAATGAGCGGAGCATAAGAATAGGGGGACAAATTTTAGGCCAAACTGCGGCTATCTATTGTTTTCTCTCTCGCATGCTATCTCTGACCATTCCTTCCTGTTTTTCCTTGCGCGTTCATTGCGGAAAAGTGCTCATCTACGAGATAATCTGATATTGTGAACTTCCGTTTACTTGATGAACATGAAAAATGGCGTATTTTTATATGCGCAAAAATAAACGAGTGTGTATTACGAACATACACATTGTCTTACGGAATTGGTAAAAAAAGAGTAGAGAAAGAAAGAACGCATGCGGCAATGAGCAGATTTGGTGTGGACAATTCTTACTTTTGTGCGTATAGAAAATACGTTATTTCTCATTTTCATCAGTTAATCGGATGTCCACAATATTTCAATCTTTATTTCGAAAGTAAAAATACCTGAAGATTTCCTTCAAAGCCAATAAAAATTTATTGAATTTTTCAAATTACAGCAATCCTCCTACCTCCTTAGCTTGAATCCAGCTGAGACTAGACGCGTATAGAGATGAAGGGCGCACGACAAATTTCGAGATCGCCACGTTGAACAGATCCAGTGGCTGAGTGCAGATTTCCTGAAGCTTTAAATTATTTGCCAGATTATACCCTTCATGCATTATTTACCACTGGTCTAGAAACTAATAAGAAAAATTGAAACATTCAACAGCTTTTCCGTATCATCCATTGCTAAAAAATAAATCTTTGAAAATCTCACATCGACCCCGCACAGCACGAGGAACTCGTAGGCACGCACGAGTTTCATAGTGAATTCCACCATCAGGCGCTGGTGCTGATCGTTTCGGGCCTGAAATAAAATTTTGTCATTGTATTAAATTTTTTTAAAATCGATTTGCTTCAAAAAAGAACAACTAAATAGAAATCGGATGAAATTGATCGATAGCTAAGTTCTTTCACATGTACAAAGAACAATTTTCAGAATTTCAAAACTTCATTCTTGATACGTCAGAAAATAGAATATGATGAACAAACCGTAGCCTGGCAGCAAGTGTTGGTGAGTTTCTTCCAGAAGGACTTGTGCTGAGCGACCACCGTTTGGAGGCTCACGTTGTTCGAAATCAGATCTCTGAAAATCAATAATTTTGAAAATTCAATAAATTAGGAAAAAATATGCCCGTACTTTGAGTGCTGAACGAGCTGGGCGTCGAGATCTCTCCACGTGCTGAGCTTCGTGTTATTCGCAGGGCAACGGCTGCGACGCTGAAAAGAATAATTCACATAGAAAAATTCCCGATACGCTTCCCAGGAAGGACCAAAATTTTTTCAGTTATGTTTCTCATTGATCAAATCGCAGTCTATCCTCCAGATTACGATTCTTTATAGAAACTATTATAAGTGTCAAGAAAATGTTAATTTTCCAGGTAAAAGTTCTAGTCCAATGGAAGGTTTGCATTTTGCTAGAAAATATTCTTAAAATTTCTGAGAAATAAACAATCCAAACCAACCGACACATTGGACGCGTTCGAGACCCTGGACACTCCAGATACAGCCGAAGTGCTACGGGTCGGGGAGAGTCGATTCGATCGATTCGGATCTAGAGACGAGGTGAGCAGAGCGGGTTTGGACTGCGCCTGAGATTGCCGTTTGTCTGTTTGTAAATGAAATGATTGCATGAAGACATGCGCTAGATACTGATGCGATAGAGTGAGGAAAAACAGAAAGATAGGAAACATAGGCCACATCCTCGTCATTATGCATTCACTGATTGTTACCTGCGAAGGGGAGGGGCTCCCAGGCAGAGTATCGTTCTGCTGATTCACCTGTCGCGAGTTCAGAGGCACGATTTCGGGATGTTCCGAGCCTCCGAAATTCCCTGAAAGTGGAGTTGGTATTTTACTTGGTTTTCAATAAAGGACCCGAACATTGTTCATTTCAACCATTTTTACGTTGAAATTTTCAATTTTTCTCGTGCTTCCCCTAATAAGCCTTCAAAGTTTTGCTCCAAAATTCCTTATCTACAAGTCCTCTTTTTGTTAATTTTTTACCCGAACCCAGATCTTCTTCCATCAGCTCTGGCAAATTTCGGTTTGAGGTGGTCAAAATGGCAGATATGATCGGTTTCGTCTCCTGGATGACGTCCTTCTGCAGTCCCTTCTGAATCAGCGCCAGCATCGTCGCGTAGGCAAACGCCACATCTTTGTTTTCTGAAAAAAGATTTCTAAGAAAAGAAGAAAAATTACGACAATTTTCAAACCCACCACTTTTGATGTTCTCCGCCAGAGGCGTAGTCTTGTTTCGAAACATTTTGCACGCTGAAATTACGATAATTGGCCAATTAGATCGATAATTAACGCAAAAATCATGAAGAAAATTCAAGCGACGAACAACGAAAAACGAAAAATGGCGCCAGTTTTCATTTTGCGAGTGTTCTTGTTCGACTTTGTTTTTGGTGTGAAATTTTCGATTTTTCTCGTTCGCCGAATCGTTTATTGTGCAGATTTTCGCATGCATACAGAGATCGTGACAATGAGAGGCGTTGATTGGTCGAGAACGACATGGTGTTGGCTGATGTGGGGACATAAGAGCTTTTGTGCGTTGGTGGATATCCCAGCCTGTTGTAGGGGGTGAGGGGGCGTGGGCGGATTGGTGGATTGGTGCAGTCGATCAGAGGCCTTCGAGAGTGTCCTCCTTGGCGAATCCCTCGTTGCCACTGTCATCCATCGAGCTGTTCATGTCGTCCGTCACAATCGACTCGTCGATTTCGTTCACCGTCGCTCGGTCCTTGCCATCATGCAAACATCGAGTTATTGATATTGATTGATTTTTCCGTCTGTCTTTAATTTTCCTCACTTTTTCCATTTCAAAAAATTTTTCACCTTCTCGACTTCTTGCTTCTGGTCGGCGTCCTTGTTTCTGGGGTTCCTGGCGTTCGGAGTGCTCGGTTTTGCGTCCCATTCGTACGGGTCCGTCCTGTAATCTTCGAGGTTGAATTTAACGATTATTTTTGGTCCCTTACATTTTGAGGTTCTTCGGTAGATGTGCCTTGAGCAGGTCGATGAACTCCTTGTATGGCGGCATGTCGGGATAGGTCAGACGGCGCAGTTGCTTCGCGATTTCCAGGTACGCGTTCGGACAGCCCTGAACATTCAAAATAGTCTATTTTTGTGTGAATGTTTTGAGGAATTTTCAAATTTTTTCGATTTTTCCCACAGCTCGTACCTTGATCGTATCGCCCGGGTTTAATTTCATTGGGGTCGCCGGCTGCCCCATCTTTTCTTCCGGCCGGCTTCGTTGAAAGACGAGGGTGATAACGATTTTCCGAGAAATTTTCCGATTATCGAATATTTTTCTTTCACTACTTTAAAATGTATCTTACCCTCTACACATTTACAAAAATCGAATGAATTTGATCACATCTCTTCCCCAAGGACAGGGATTATTTC
The DNA here is from genome assembly GCA_002287525.1 of Diploscapter pachys. Classification (NCBI taxonomy): domain Eukaryota; kingdom Metazoa; phylum Nematoda; class Chromadorea; order Rhabditida; family Rhabditidae; genus Diploscapter; species Diploscapter pachys. The sequence continues at coordinate 143,088 of LIAE01007073.1, forward strand.
ATTATATTACGCTTTATTTATTTCGGTAATTGTTTTTCTCGTCAAGCAAATTGGTACGGTTTTCTTCCGAAATTGAACATGGTGAGGATCCTTTGCTTTTCTAAATTTTTGAGAGCTATCCAGCTTAGTAGTTTTATTTAGAGATCACTTTTCAAATTAATGGGCATGGTTGTTTGCTAATCTGAGCAGAGGTCAAATATTGGCACCAAACAACTCTCTGTCTGTCCCCAGGGAACCTCACGTGAGAAGCGACGCTCGCTCGATGGCGCGTCTCTTTGCTCCACTATTCCTTTTCCTTTTCTTTCCCCCCTCTTCTGATCACTCGCTATTTCTCCGCCTTTATCTGACCACCTTGTTCTCATTTTCTCATCTAGCGAGTGTAGTATTTCGAGCGAATTTACATCGTTCTCTCCCTTTCTTCACTCTTTCTTTTTCCCTTGTTTCCTTGCGCAAGTGCCACTATACGACGTGTAAATACCGTTGTTTTCGATAAACATAGTGATTTTCAGGAATGCCATCCGAAGATTTGGCGTGATTTGCCTGGTTTTGACGAAAATCGATCGGGATTTTTGACGGGTCGACGATTGACGCGAAGCTGAATCTGATCGAAAGGAATGTCGATCAGCAGCCAGGCATACAGCATCCCCGAGCATATCGGGCCGAGGCGAACCGTTTCCAGGTAGAATTATGAAATTTTCTTGATTCAGAATCCCCGAAATTTGAATAGTCGTCAGGAAAATACGCTTTTTCTACAACTGGGAATTCATTAAAATATCATTTCGTCCAAGGTTTTTATCAGTATAGTATATCAGTTAAATTACTGATAAAATTGACTAAAACCCATTACAATTAATATAACTTTGTCAAGATCAATGCAAATCTATGAAACTGATAAAAAAAAACTTATCGATTTTCCAAAGCTCGCTATCAGTTTCATATTTTTTCAGAGGCGAGAACTCAGAAAAGAACATCGACTACTCGCTATATCCGCCCTTCATCAAACAGGTAGAATTTTGTTTCTGTTTATATTTTCATAGTTTTTAATTTTTTTTATTTGGGTAAAAGTAACAAATCCCTCTTTGGAGTATTGAACTTCCTAAACGGTATTCTCATTTCCTTTCAAATTAAGGCTTATTTGAAAATTTTCATCAGCCTTGCAATTTTGGTTCTATCAGAAATGATACGAATCAACTATTTCCTCCTAAAAGCTGAAACGTATTCCTTGCAAGTTTGGCAATCGGTCACGCACTAATTGTGAGTAGTGAAACGTGATCGTCGTAGTTGTTGATGACCTATTTTCGTGATTTATCAGTCATGCTTTTCCATAATGCTATCACTTTGATCTTTTCTCACTAGTAGATGAACTCGCCCCTTGATATTTTTCCTTCGAAACTTCAAAAAACTAGCGTCGAAATTTTATCTATAATCTCATATTTGTTTTCTAAAACCTCGATCAAGCAATTTTTCTAAGTTTTTTTCCCCTTCAGTTCGATGCCAAACTTCCCGCCTACGCTCGCGAGGGCGACATCGAGTATCCGTTCGAAGACACTCACGGAACCGGCGATGAAAATCGTATTCGAGGTTGTCTTTATTATTATTTTTTTTAATTTTAGCAGAATCGATCTTTCAGGAAACTGGTCCAACAACATTGAATACATCTTGGCTGCGATTGGTTTTACTTCTGGAATAGGTAGGATTCAAAGATTTTGACGAATTGTTATAGCAAATTCTTTTAGTTTTATATTTTTATTATATTATTCGGAAAATTGTATTTTAGGAAACCTATGGCGTTTTCCATTTCTGGTGTTTCAAAACGGTGGCGCTGCTTTCCTCGTGCCCTACTTGATAGTGCTTCTCATCGCCGTTTTGCCGATCTTCTTCATGGAATTAGTACTCGGACAATTCTCGTCCTTGGCAGCAATTACGGTGTGGAAAGTCGTCCCGTTGTTCAAGGTAAGCATTTTCCGTATTACAACTCAGCTACCAAAAGAACAGACTATTGAAGGGTTATTTGATATTTTATTTATTGTTTATCGTGAAGTTTTGAAGCATTCATCGAGCAATACACATCCACTGAAGTTCATGGAAATTATCAAAATATCTAGTTTTTCGAATCTTTTATTTTTGCTTCATTACCGAAATGAAAATATCACTAAAATTCATTCAATGTTTTATTTAATAACTTTCGTTTGAAACTTATTCAATGTTTCAAATGATTTTTCCAATTCCAGGGAATCGGCATAGCCTCTGTCTTGCTGAGCGCTGTGTTCGCGATCTACTTCAACCTGATCTCGGGCTGGTCGCTCTTCTACTTGATCAATTCCGTCAGCTTCTCTCTGCCCTGGTCCAATTGCGCAAATTCCTGGACAGGACAAAGTAAGGCTTTCTAATTTTCTTTTCAGAATAATTTACTATTGAAAGGGAGCTTTGTTTAAATTATTTTGTTAAAGCAAACGAATCCTTCAAATCGATTCGTCTGACTAACTTTTCTAAATATCGACAGTTTAAAAATAGATAGATTTCAAAGAACACTAGTAAAATAATTTTCCTTTATTTTGTGATTTGTGTTTGTGACACAAGTTCGTCACTCGTGTTGGTTCGTCCGAATAATCGTTCCAGAATATTGATATTTTAAAGCGTAATAGATTCTTTCGGAAAAAGCGATAAAGCTACCCTTTCGTAATTTTCTTGAGTAATTGTTGAATGTGAAATAGGTTCTATGAGTGAAATTTCAAAAATGATTCCTTTTTCCAGACTGCACTCTGGGAACTCGAATATCGTGCACGGAAGCGAACGGGACGCTGCTGCTGAACGGCTCGTGTGTGGTGTCGATGCCCAATGCGAACATGACGCTCATCGTCAATTTGCCCGACCAAAACTCCATTCCCAGTCTCAGATTCTTTCAGTTAGTTTTTTTTCCCTATTTTTAAGCTTTATTCGGTAATATCGCATAGATTAGATAGGGGTTAAAGGAGCTAACTTTGAAGTGATTCTGAAACGTACACGATTGTTACAAACGTTCGATAAACTTAGAAAACAGTTTGGAAATTAGTTTGACTCGAATTTAATTCTGATAAGAGGAATTTTAAAACTTATTTAAAAATCCAATGATCTACTCAAAATAAAATCGACATTATCATTTCTACTATTTAAATCTTATTTTATTTATTCATATCGTTGAAACGTTCTTTCGATTTTATTATAATTTTCCAGCAATGACGTATTGATGTTGTCCGACGGTTTCGATAAAATCGGCACTCTGAACTGGTACCTGGGCATCTGCATCCTCATCGTCTGGATTTTCGTCTTCCTCTGTCTCTTTCAGGGAGTCAAATCGAGCGGAAAGGTATTTCTTTTTTCATAGAAAATACCCAGCTATGTGTGTGAAGCGTATGAATAGAAAATAGGCTGGGATAATTTTTACCTAATCAGAACAAAGAAAGAAAATTTTCTTCTCCATTCATTAGTCCTTGATGTGTGTTGTATTGCCAAATAATCATTTTGAAAGTTTATTATGCACCTCGTACTTACTGCCTACATCATAATCATTGAAAATATGTATTTTCACTAAATTTTTAAACTCGTAGTTTCTGAAATTTTCTAAAAGAATACATTTCAGTTCATGTATCTGTGCGTGATCGGTCCGTTCATAATCCTGACCGTGTTGCTGATTCGACTGCTCACTTTGGACGGCTCCATCCAGGCTCTGCTCTACTTCAGCAAACCCGATTGGAACGTTCTCAAGGATCCCAAGGTCTGATTTTCTTGTCGTATTTTCATAGTTATGGGAAAACTTTGTTAGCATTTTTGAGAAATTTTATTTTCATATGAAATAATTTTGAAATTATCAAAACAGTATGAGCTAAATAGTTCTTGAAATACTATCGAATAGGTTATCGAATTTAAACCGAATGCTGCATCACAACAATTGCAAATTTGCATTAATATCTAACTTGAGACATTCTTCAACCTATTTGAGTTGAACTTTGCAGAATTTATTAGAAAAAGACTGACTATCTCTGATTATCGTTCATTCGTTTTCTTGCACCATTTATTCGAATTTTTTAAAATCTAATTCAGCCAGTTTTTCTTTCTTTTACTTTCAATTGTTTTAGGTGTGGGGCGAGGCCGCCGTTCAAGCGTTCTATTCGATTTCGTGCTGCGCGGGAGGATGGATCACCATCGCCAGTTACAGCCGATTCCACAACAACGTCTTCAAGTAGGTTTTCAAAAATCTGCTAAATTGTAAATCAAGAGATTTTCTACAGTTATTCAACACCACTTACAGTAAAGTCGAACTTTTGAAACTTACTTTGCATACGCAAAAGGTAAAGATGTTTTGGAAAACAGCAACTTTTTTAAAATAAAAATTATCAAGCCTTTCAGAAAAGTCACGAAATCAAATAAATTTTGCTAAATTGATCTGAATTTCAACATTTTCAGGGACATTTGGTTAATCATGTTCGTCGACTTTTTCATGTCGATCGTCTGTTGCGTGCTGACGTTTGCCGCGATTGGATTCACCTGCTTCGAATTCTCCATCGAACTCGATAAGTTCTATATTCGGGGTAAATTTTCATTTTTTTTTTTTTTAAGATTTACTTTTTCCAAGGTACAGTATCCATCTAAAATAGAAATGCTACAGTAAACTATTTATTTTTATTGATTATTTCAGACGGTGTCCACTTGGTGTTCGTCTTTCTGGCAGAAGCGTTAGCAGGTGTCCCCGTCGCTCCGGTCTACTCGATCATGTTCTTCGCCATGCTTTTACTGTCAATTCACACCACCGAAGTTTTCTTGGTAAGAAATTCAGTCATGTATATTGAATTTTTGGGCTAAATCGGGATTCATAGGATTTTTATAGGTTTTACGAGAGACAATGAGCGATTGCCAAATAACATGTTTAAAATTTAGAAGAGTTTGAAACGTATTTGATTTTCTATTTTTATTATTCAAGTTATCTGCCGTCCAATTTAGATTGCATTATTCACGTCTTTTTTTATTAATGCTTGAAAGAATTTGGAACATACCTGCAAATTCGACTTTTTTTCAGGTGGAAACGATGGTTTCGTCGATTTGCGACGAGTTCCCCGAGCGACTTCGACGCAATCGACGACACGTTCTGACGACTGTCTGTGCCGTTTTCATGCTCCTCAGTATCCCATTCTGCCTATCGGTAAATTTAGCTTTCTTTGGTCGTTGCGTTCTGCTCATTAGTTACAAAAAATGCTTTTTATCTCTATTTTTCATGCTATTTTTGCTGGGAAGAAGAAATAGAATTAAAGTTCCCTGTCGTTAAAGGACAGGATTCAGTGTTGGTAATTTGAAAAATTCGCTACTCGAGAAACAATAGTCAAAAGAAGGAGACGTTTATTTTCCATCTTTTCCTACACTCTCATAATCCAACGCGCTATTTCTTCAAGTTACGAATTTTTCACATGCTCCTTTCTTGATTTTTCGTGAAATTTCAATTTTCAGCCCGGAATTTACTGGCTACTTCTGCTGTCAAAATTCGTCCTAACCTGGCCACTGATCGTCATCGCCTTCCTAGAGATTATGGCTATCAATTGGGTAGATTTTTACAAAATGCAAAAAAGAAAGCACTAACCGAACTTCTATTTCTTTATTTATGTGATTTTTTCGAAACATGCTATTTTCTCGATTTTTAAAAGTTGCTTTCATCTTCGCAACACATTTCTAGACCATTAGTTTCATGAAATTTGTTGAAATATTTGTTTTTTTTGCGATTTAATGAATATTATTTAGGTCTATGGCGTAGACAATCTGCTGGATAATATCAAATGGATAACGGGTTTCTATCCGCCAGGCTACATGCTATGGAAGATCCTCTTCAAATTCATCTGTCCGCTGACTTATTTGGTGAGACTTTTTCAATCTGAAAGAATTTGAAAATATCTGTGTTTCATCAAATCAATCATTCATGTCATTTTGCTCGGCATTACTACGATTGCATATTCATAATTCAATAAAATAGAAATTATAAGTTAGCACAAATCAAAGATATTCAAGTTTTTTTAGACAGGATAGCTTATAAAAGCAGATTTTTGAAGTTTCTGATAATTCCAATTTTCAGGCGACATTATGTTTCCTGTGGCAAGATTGGATCGAGTTGAACTATGAGTCGTACGTATTCCCCTATTGGACGAACATTCTCGGATGGGTTCTTTCACTCATCTCCCTGGCTATAGTCCTTGTCACAGCCATTATTCAAATCTGTCTGGCGAAGGGATCTTTCGCTAGGGTGAGTAGAGTTTTGATTTTATTGGTAAGAAGTATAAAGGGTTCACTATTGTTTGAGAATCTGGAAATTATTAGAAATCTTTTAAACGCGAATTTTAAGTATGAGCTTTCTTGATGTACGATGTTTTATAGGAGAGCATACAAGAAGTCAAGCAATAGTTTCCTTTATTGTAGATTAGGGAACTTGGAATTTTTAAAGATGAATTTTCTAAAAGCGATCAAACTAACCATTTGGAGTTTTCGAATTTTTGAAAATTCTGTTTATTTTATTTGTTGTATGATCAATGCACATGCTAAAAACATTGGAGTCGACATATCGCAGGTTTTGAGATTTGCTTGAAACATACGCTTTATTTGAAATGTACGTGTAATTTTGAGAAATGGACGAGTGTTCTGAATCCGGACGATGCGTGGGGCCCTGCGCTGGCTATTCATCGCGCCGAGCATTTCCCTCTACAAATTCCCGAAGCTCGTCGACTACTTTTGCCTCCCGAAGTTGAAGTTGCCGCTACACCTGCGCCGGTATGTTTCAGAATTTTTTGTTTATTTTAAAAATCCACGTCGATGTTTTATTTACTGAAAGTTATAAAGAAATGCACACCAAAAATAATATTCTATTCTAAATCCATTTCTTTAAATCTTATGGAAAACACGCCTTCTAACCCAATTTCAAATTTTCGATATTCAAATTTATGAAATTTGTAATTCGCAGGTTGAGGAAGAAATTGCGTCGGATAGCGCAGTCGATGGCAGGTCTGGCCGATCGTTCCCAGGAGCCGGAAGTCGGAGTGTCGTTGCCACAATCAACACAGCTCCACACTACGACAGAGAGACTGCTATTTAGGTAATTAAATAGGTAACTACCCTAATTATAATGAACCAATTAACTCGAATCGTTAATCAATCAATGTAGGTAATTGTTCCAAAAGATGGCTATTAATTATTGTTTTAACTACTTTCTTTAAATTCACTACCCATTTATTGTTAGTCAGGTTTCTCTGATGAAGGTGCTCTATTTTCTGTTGTCTGTGTTTCAGGTCTTTAGTCTCAAGAAAATTTATGAAGGTCAAATTTAGGTGCAATTTTCAGACTTACCCTAATTGCGGATCCGCTATTCGACCCGCAGAATGAAATAGTGCGTCTTTTCGAGAGAGGAGAGAGCAAAGAACACATGCTCTTTACCTTCTCAATATGACACACTATCTTGTTTGCGGGGCGGGTTGCAGGTCGCAAATTGGCGAAGTCGGACAATTTTCACAAATACTATGTAAATTATGATCGTAATTCGAAAACAGAAGTCAAGATTCTAGTATTTTATTGTTTTTTTTTTTCTAAATAGACTTTTATTATTGGATTACGGTATTTGGTGCTTCTCTAATTGCTCATAATATGTTTCAAGGATTCTTTCAAATAGCTATGACCGAATTCATAATATTCATTTATTATTGAACTTTTGCCGAATGTCATATTTTTTCTTCGCAAAATGACCAATTCTCAACAATGTTTCAAAAGTACGATCTGAAAATATTCCATTTGAAGATGCTTTTATTCTATTTTTTCAAATCGTATTTTTAAAATTTCATTGCCAAAAAGTGCCGTCTTATTTCCTCTCAAAACGCGAATCTTTCAAATTTATGAGCCTTTGAACATTTTTGAATCGTGTAAATTTAGAGTTTTTGTTGCAGTATTACTTTTTTACTTTTTCGAATTTCAATAAATCTCATTGAAATTGTCGATTTTCTGTTTGTTTTTTCTTACGGTATGAAGACCGTGCGATATTTTTCTTTTAAAAAATGCGTTTGGTTTTTTTGTTATAATTTCACGATTTTTAGACATTCGAACGAAATGTCGAACGACGGTGGACAACCTTCAGACTCCCTCGAGGGGCAATGGAAATCGCAAGTCGACGAATTGGCCAAAATGGAGGTAATTAACTACTTAACTAGGGGTAATTAAGTAACTAATTGGGGGTAATTAGATAATTTTTTTATAGAAAATGAAAAGTTGAATCATTTCATCAAAAAAAAAAATCTTTGTTGAAACATAGAATAATAAATTCCGAGCGAAAATATTCACTTTTTGTCAGAAAATAATGTGAAAATCATTAGATTTTTCATTTTTATTGATCGTCTGAAAGCGGCATCAATTTACTCAACTCCTTCCATCTTTCTAATTTGTGAAACATAGAATTGCTGTTTTGATGAATATTCTGAAAAAAATAATTCTAATTTCAGAAAATTCACGACCAGTACATTGTGAAGCTGAAGGAGCTGACGGCACTTCAGGAGTCTTGCCAGAAAGCCGTCAAACATCAGAACTACCTCATGGGCAATCTCAGGGAATTCATTTCCAAGTAGGAATTACCTATTCTTTATAAATAAAAAAACTAAGCTGAATATTAACGTACTGAAATTACTTGTTCTTTAAGTGAATTTCTAAAACAGATTGATCAGTCTTTGTGGAACGAAAGGCTTTTCACTAGGTTTATTCGCTAAAATCTCAAGTAAAAAATTTGCTAGCCTTATTCCCACTGGGCGGGGGTCGGCTACCCTCAGCCCGTAATGAGGCAGTCGGCCTATCCTAGCCACACGCAGGACTAGTGGCCCGGCCCGAGGACAGACTATTGTGTGTGGTGCAACAACCGAGGGATTTTAGGCGAATTTTTTGTGGTTTTATCCACTACCAACATTTCTTAGACCCTTTGGTTTAGATCAGGGCTGTAACGGAATCAAGTTTTGAAAGTTTTTGGAACGGAATTTCGAAGATTGGCAAAAAAAATGCTCGGAATTCCGTTGCAGCCTTGGTTTGAGGGGTCGAGGCGGGAGCGAACTTGAGATCTTGCTTTGGACAAAAAACAAAAAAATATTGGACCCGTCGAGAATCGAACTCGAAATCTTCCGTACAACCGTCACTTTTGCGAAACGGATGTGTTACCACTACACCACGGGCCCCTTAGTCCTTGCGTGGCAAGGATAGCCAAACAATCGGAAATTCGACCATTTAGCTACGACCGCGCATTCGCTAAAATGTCAAATAAGTTTCAAAAACTCACTTGATAATTCCTACGTCAAATTTAGCAATGTTTTTACTCGGCAGTTTTTAATAAGTTTCAAAGCTTTTTTTTTCAAGGAGAAATATTGAGATAGATTTCAGATATTCATAATATTATTTCTGAAAATGCCTTTGTGATCGGCTTACTCTCGACAGTAGGAAAATACTTAGCAAACATATTTCAGGGAAGAAAAATCCCCTAACAAGACCCCAGATACTCAAGTGTCAATCGGGCGAATTAGGAGGGAGATGGAGGAGGCAAAAGTCAAACTGAGGGATATGCAGAATGAGCTGCCCGTCAAAGATAATGGATTCTACCTCAATCTCATTTTGGGTAAGTTTTTCTTATTCGAAATTTAATTTCTTCTCATATATTTTTTAAGAAGTATCACACACACGAATTAAAGAATGCTATTAGCAAAAATATTTCGAATATTCTTGAAACGTATTTGAATTTTTCAAGGCTCGAATTTGAACGTCTCCCTGCTGACGAAAAATGAACGATATCGTTACAAGCAAGAGTACGAACAGGTAAAAACGAGAATATTTCATTTACAAAATTGTCTTCATTTTTAGATTTTTTCTTTCGAATTTAATTTATCTCTGATTTTTCAAGATGTTTATTTATTAAAAAAAGATGTTTTAAAGTTTACTCTTTCAATTTTCAGTTCAAATACAAAGTGACGTTTTTCATCATAATCACAGCGATCGTCTCCTATTTCCTGCCCTACAGGGCGGTCGACTCCATTCTCAATTTCTTACTCGTTTGGTAAGTAATTGTTTAACTTTTAGACTTTATGTTTCAAATCTTTGCAAGTTCTATAACGAATTTCAAAGATTCGTTTTGAGAATTGACGAATGCGATAAGTTTCAACTTTCCCTGAAATTCACCAATAAGATAGGCTATTCAGTGAATCAAGTAATTACTTATAAACACTAAAATCAAAAATAAATTTAAAAACTTTAAAAAGGATTGAATGAATAGGCTAACGATGTCCAGTATGAGTTTGATAAGTAGAGAGCGCAAACCCCGCCTCCTTGCAAAAGCGCGGCATTGTCCAAAAATGGTAGTACGGGGACACCCAAAATAAGAGGCAATTCATGTTCAGACTGCGAAGGCATAAAAAGGTCCAGTCTAGATCGATGATAAATGATAAATCCCTTGAAACGGTTCTATACAAAGAAAATTAGCCCAAAATATTTCGGGTCCAACTTGCAGAACCGTTTACGCTCTCTATGGATAGGAAAACTTTTCAGAAGAAAATATGAAGTAAATTTCAGGTACTATTGCACATTGACGATTCGTGAGAGCATTTTGCAGTTAAATGGATCAAAGTAAGACAGTTTTTGGGTTAAAAATAGTTTAAATTTTCAGAATCAAGGGCTGGTGGGTGTTGCATCATTACATTTCGTGTGCGCTGGCCGGAATCGTGCTCACCTGGAAGAACGACGAGTGCTACAAGTCCTTCAGGCATCAGGTTGATTTTTAAGAAAATATTATTTAAAAACCTAGCTGATTTCAAATAACTGATCCGTCAACACATCATTCATACTAATTTACGAGTGTCCCTTGCTAAATGCTGTAACATGTCTTAAAAATTTAAGAAAGAAAATGAAAGCTACTAGTAACGCGATTATCGGGAACGTGAGATTGCTAGAAAAACCTCAGAAAAATACCTTAACTCTTTCACTAGATACTGTTTCGTCGTGAGGATGAAAGAGAATTTCACACGTTCGCAACCTCTATTCTCGAATAGCCATTTTTGCGCGTTAACAATTCGACATTTTTAAAATGAAATTAATAAAATCTTCTGATTTCCAGTTCATCGGTTTCGTGATCTACCTGGGCGTGGTTCAACTGGCGCAGCGTCAATATCAACTCGGCACACTGCGTCGACTGCACGCACTTGGTCAGGGCCATCAGGTACAATTTTTTACTTCTCGCGGAATTTGAATATTTTCCTAGACTCGATAGAATAATAGTAATTTTTTCTTCATCTTTATTAATAATATTTCTTAGAGTCTTAGCAACTTTCCAATAAATTTTTATCTTCTAAAATAATGAAAAATTTTACAATCACGAATCTGGATTTCAGATGGACATCACCGTGGAGGGCTTCACGAGCTGGCAATTCAAAGGACTCACTTTCCTTCTTCCATTCCTTCTTTCCGGATATGTGAGAATCTTTCTTAATTTCTGTTTGTTTTTCTCGGAAAAGTTCCCCATCCCTAGGGAAGAGTTCCCGCACAGAATGGTTTCGGGAACTCGACGGGGAACTTTCAGGGTGGGGAAGCTCTCTGAGTTATATGATTTGTTTGTCTTTGTAGAATGTTTTGAGTTTTTTTTCTTCTTTTCTATCACTATCTTTCTAAAGTTCAAACCCTCTAATATGCCGACTTTTAAGTTTATATTTTCAGGTCTTCCAACTATACAACGCCTACGTTCTCTATTATCTTTCGTTCGACTGCAAAGGACAGTGGCAGGTATACTAAATTTAATTTTTTCAAATAAGTTTTAGAATTTCTTTTAATCGAATCAACAGTTTTTATTTGTGATAAATCATCTGGTGTCTTCGATTCAATAATTTCATAAAAATTTCACAGAAAACACATTCAAAATTTCGAATTGCTCCCAAAACATTCATACTTTTCATCTATGTTTCATAGAGTTCCTAAATTCAATCTCAATAATTTCTTATCAATAAGTTCACAGATGATTCATAGTGATAAATTATTCAATTAAAAGGATAAAAAATAAAAAATTTCCAGGTGCCGGCCCTCTGTTACTTGTTCCTGTTCATCGCAATCGGCAACATCTACACAACTTCCCTGGTGATCCTCCGCAAACTTAGCTCGTCTCAGTCCTACTCCACAATCACTGGACTGACAAGGAAGTACAGGTCCAGAATCCACCTCAATCTCATGCAATACGAACATGACCATAGAGAGTGAGCAGAAATGGGAGGAACCTAAAAGACTGAAAATTGGCAACTTGCATCATGGTTTTATTCCAATACTTGTCATTTCATAATTACCCGAAAAATCTAAATTCACTTATTGCACTTTATCTATACATATTCGGACGCTAGCACTCGCTACTAGTTTTATGCGATTTTTGAATTTTGAAAGTGCACAAACAAAGTCTGAAATTTTCCTCGTATTCTCCATCTTTTACCACTTTTAATCTTTCTCTTTATCAGTAGATTTTATTTTTTTTAAAGATTTTCTTTCGTAAGCTAGGTAAGTCTGCAGTGTTTTAGAACTAGATTTTTTTATAACCCCGGTGACACAAATCAAAATTGTTTTCAAATGTGAAAATTCAGTTTCGAATGAACTTCATCAAACTTTGACTAAATTTTCAAATCGCTAAGCAATTTTACATGCTTCAAAATATCATAATTCGTTAATTTTCTACAATTTTTCTTATTCTTATCGTCATTTTCTAGCCATTTTAAAAAGATGACGATTTTTTATCGTAAAATGGTAGTAAAATGATGCTATTATTTTGCCATTTGATTTTCATGATAGTGATGTTTTCCAGTCATTAATTTAGATGTACACTAAAAATGCATTGTATGCAAGAAATCATTTTAAAAATTAGTAAATTATGACTTTTTGACAGCATTCTAGGAAGGACCATTGAAAATAACTTTCCAGTTCAAATTTATCGTTTTTCCAGATTCTTTTCAATCTCTTACCATGTTGTCAAAAGTCATATTTCCTTGGTTTCCTAAATATCGACCTAGTAACGTATGGGTGATAGTCAAACATAAGTACCTATGAGTTTGTGCTAGCCAAGTATCATTTTTTCGGATTTTTAACAGCGCTTTTCTTGTCACTATTATCATTTTTATCGTACCTTGTATGTTTTAATTTTTGATTTCGTGCATATTTATTTTCTTGAGATATAAATTCAATTTTGAAATAACGTCAATTATTATTATTTTAGAAACTAAAAGTGCCACACCCTTATAATACGTCGGAAAATTCAACGATTTTCATTGTCCTATAAACAGGAACCTAGAAGTATGGAATGATAAGCTTGGAATTAGAATTTATTCTCGAAATATGATAAGAAATTTCGGTTTAGAGCTATTATTATGGAAATTATTACAGAGAAACGCAGCATTTTTGACGGAAATCTAGAAACATAATAGACATAAAGTAATAGAAAACGAAAAATAATTATCTGAGGTGTCATTGAATTAAAAGCATCTAAAAATAAATCTAGCAGCAATAAGGCTAACACCCTAATTTGCAAATCATCTTCAGATGGGTAAAAATAATTTATCAAGTTTTCATTTTTCGAATAATCCTTTATGCGATAGTCATGACGTAACCCATTTACAACTGGCATTTGTCAACCCTAATCGAAGTAACCAAGTGGTCAGACCCTAAATGCGAGATAAAAAGGAGGAAATGATTTGTGATAAGACACGACAAAGTATCAAACTATCAATTCTAACTTGCATTTTCTCGTGACGCTGCATTTGCAAAGACGGCATTCGATTGCTCGACGTTGTTTGGGGAACAGGAAATTCGATGACGGCACGACATTTTGCACATTTTTGAACAGTAATTGTTTTTAATAAGTTAATAAACAATTGATGAAGAATGAGTCAAAGATAATGTTAGAAAATCGTTGTTTAAGGTATTCTTAAGATTTTAAAGAGCATAGAAATTTTATTTTAGCGTGGAAAAATTAGTGACGTTGAATCGAAAAGAAATAGATGAATGAGCATTTGAATTGTTCTGAAACAGTTTTTGCAATGACACATGAAGGCTTCACTTTTCGTTATTTTTAACTAACTTGCAATGTAGTGCAAATAAGATAGTGTAATCCGCTTTGAATAAGCAGAAATGTTTCATGTACCTAATCCTAAGGAACTACAACTCAATTCCTATCAAAACTGACCACGAAATAGAAATAATAATGAAGATAATAAAGATCAACCTCTAATTAGCGACCGATAAGAAGATATGTTTCAGGAAAGGGTCTACGAGCATGAAATATTTACTCATACATTGCATAAAAACGTTCTACTTCCAAAATACCTTCCCTAAATTTGCCCGTATTATTTACTATTTTACAATACACATTATGCTCTGAGTAAATCGGCTTACGTTATCAAAATTGTCGAATTCGTTGTTTCTTCGAAACTTTATTACAGCCCTGAAAATGCTCGTCTCTCATTTCGCCCCCGAATTGTACATAGATGGGCAATATAACTTGTCATTCGAATTATCGATAACGACTGAACAATATTGAAATTGCATATTAAATTGAGAGATTCAAAGATAAAACTGGGAAAGATAAGGTCAAACATGGAGGTTTGAAGAATATGAAACTAATGAACAGGCCCATATAAATGACAAAGGGTAAAGCCTCTCTCAAGCAGTGCCAAAAGTAGCCGACTACTGACTGGTTAGGTGTTGGGCTAGATCTACAGCCGATATATTCAAAATGCACAAGTCTATTATTTTAGCGTTATTCGGTATGAATTTTTTTGCATTTCTTTCATATAAGAAATATTCTAATTATTTTTGGCAATTTTGTACGATGAAACTATTCATTTCAATGATTTTTTCTGTTACGAAAATATTTCATTAACATAATCATATTTAGCTGTGGCTTATGCCAATGCACAATGGACAACGGCAGAATCTACTACAATGATGGGGCAAAGTGAAGGATCAACAGCTCCGATGTGGGGTACAACCGTTGGTCCGACCAGCGGTCCAACCCCGAACTGCGGCTGTTCTCCCCAGAACATATGGTTGGACATCTTCTTCGCCATCGATTCGTCCGATGCAATGACCAGTGGAGGATTGGATTCGGTAAGGCATTTCTTATTTTAGAATTTTTTTTTATATCGAAGGATTATATCTGATTATTCTGCTAAATTTTCTCTTATGGGTGTGAAATTTTTATACATATCATTTAGGCGATGAGTTACATCCTCTCTGCATTGGCAAGAATGACGATCGGTCAGCAGATCGGACAGTACACCAGAGTTGGGTAAGAGAGAGAAAGATTGAAAAATAAGTGGGAAAGCTCTAGAAAGGGCGATATCTTTCTCATGACTTTTTTCTCTGATGTCACCACTTTATAATCCGTAAAAAATATTGAATAGAAATAAAAACATGAAAAATCTGCTAAAATAGCGATTTTCAGCTTCATCTTCTACTCTGCCAACACTACAGTTCAGTCTGATCTTCGCTACTTCAACAGCACCGACTCTCTCTTCGACACCTTCAACAATCCGAGCACCTACTGGCAGGTAGCATATTTAGTGGATTTGATTCTGAATTAAGAAGTGTAAATATTTATCATTTCCAAATTCAACGGTGAATTTAGCCTCGAGTTCAGGAAAACTACTCTAGGCATAATTTTAATTAAGGAAAGAACAAGATAAGCCTGAACTTTCAAGAAATGATGCATATTTGGCCATTTCTGTTATTACTCGAAATGGGAAATATTTTGTAAAATTGATTATGATTACAGGGAGATCACGGCACGAACATCGAAGGAGCCATCAAGGCGGCAACGACCCTGTTCGACACCAACAAAGGTCACCGAGCCAACACTAAGAGAGTATTGGTCATCCTCGCCTCCTCGTACACTAACGGTGACTACCACGATCCGATCCAGGCAGCCACTACATTCAAGAACGACGGAGGAAAGATTATCGCTATCGGTAAAATTGCTCATTTCTTGTTATGCTCCAAGAAATTAGGTCGAATTCGAAACAACAATTAAAAATGATTCGCCCAATTAAACAATACTTGGAAAGAACCAATATACTAGCCTTTCATATCGGGTCACGGCAACATTAGCTTATCAATTCCAATGTCTCTTCTCTTCATGGGAGATTCTGATTCAAACATTTACTTTCAGAATACGTGCAAGTGCACGGAGCGCAAGTGCCGAATCTGCGCGACATCGCCTCGCCCGGCTACTTCCTGTCGAACTCGCAGCAGGATCTGCACGTCAACGACCTCATCCAACTGTTCTGCTACGCCAACTGCTTCTGCACCACTAACTATCTGCCCTATGGAAATGGAGGAGCCTATGATGTGCCCATGGGCGGATGCTACTACGCAGTCACCATTACCTCCATCGAAAGACTCACGGAGACTACTTGCTTCGTAAGTCATGATGTGTTTTTGTTAACCTATCAAAAGAACTGATTTTACCCTATCAATCATTTTATCTACATCAGTGATCTGGGTGAAACTATGGAAAGCTAGCAATAATAAGAAGTACAATGGCTTCTAATAGTTACGTATCAGTTCACACTCGAAATCTAATCAACTCGGAGTTATAAATCAAATTCATTTCTAGAAAAAATCTGAAACATTAAAGTTTTCAGATTTGCTTATTTTAGCTTAATCTTTCCAGAGAGACCACCTGAACGGCACTCTGCCCGTCATCGAAGACGTTGGCAAGTCGAACTTCATCAACAACCTGTTCGCCTCGCGCTCGCAGTACTGGATCGGTCTGAAGCGAGCATCGACTGGAAGCCCCTGGCAGTGGGTCGATGGATCGAGTGTAAGGCTTTTTAAATAATTGTATTCATTTTTCACGGTGATTCGTCTGGCAATAGGCTAAATATCTGAACTATTCGCTTTTTGCTGAATAGTGCAAACTTCACAATTATTTTACTCCACAAAATTTGGAATCTACTTTTAAAATGAATTGATTTTAGATGTCGTACCAATCCTGGGGTAGCGGAGAGCCTTCTAGCAATGGAAACTGCGTCATGGCTACCATTCAGAGTGGATTCTCGTAAGCATTTCAATTGGTGATTAAATCTTATCAACAAGCCTAAAATAGTGATGTTTTTGTCTTTTGGAATAATGTCAAGTTTACTATCGTTATTTTTTCAAATATCAGATAATTATTTTCAGAGTGACGTGGTATGCCAAGGATTGTACTGCGAACGATTACATGTAAGAATTTAGAAGAAAAAAAGATTCTAAATAATCCCGATTTTTGCTTAACCAGAGCAACTTGTAGGCAACAAGGTATCATGCCATAAACATGACAATATTATATGAGAAAAAGATATCGTATTCGACTCTTTTCTATCCTATTGCGCTCATTATTGTGTTATGATATCATACGGTTTACAAATTGTCACTAATAGTCCGAAATTGAAGCTAATTTGGAGTTCGATTGAAGATACTTGTTTATTTTAGTTTGTTACTTCAGGTACGCCTGCCAAACGACTCCCTGCTCGACAGACAAGTATTGTACAGATACGATTTCATAAATCATCGATAGATCTGATTTGGCTTGATAATTTGAAATTTACGCTCACCATTACGGGCATTATCGAATTTTATTCCGTTTGTTATGCATTTATTACATTGAATTGTCTGAATAAATTGATTTATTTCCAAGTTATTAAATAAGTGTCAAAGCATCTAATGGTTCACTGTGCAAAATCATCATTGTTGAATATCTATTGGTAGGTCCAAACAATTCAAAAAATCATTTTCTAATCGTTGTATCATTCATCACTTTATTATCTATTGTGCATTAGAACTTTTTCACTTAAAAAGCATAAGGCTTATGAAATTATAGAATAAAGAACTCATAAAATTAGCTCACCCCTAATTTGCCATACTCAGGCCTAAAATGACTATGAAAATTAAATTTTCGAACAATTCCTCTTTATTCATAAATTAATTGCTTTTTTTCTACACTTTAACAATAAAATGTTGTCAATTTCTAATCAAAATCCGAAACTCTTCCCAAAGCGGAAGAACGTAGGGCAATTACGTTCTCTCGATCTGGAAGTCTTCTGATAAAATGATAAATTTAACAACTTCAGTGATAAATCGATTAAACACCGGCGTCAAGCGTTACAATTTGATGATAAGTCTCATAAAATTTTATTAATAAGTACTAAAACAATAAAACTTATTGACTACTGATGGCCACATACGAAACACAAAGTCAAACATTATTGCCGTGAAATTCGATTTGAAGCTTTTATAGAGGGTAAAGTTCGATTTGAAGAATAACGCTATACAAATATCGCACTAATGAATTCCAATTCAATTTAGTACAGATGTTTTCTGAAATATAAAGTACGCAGTAAAATAGTCACTAAATTTTGGAATATTCTTATTTGTTTAGCAAACGATAAGTACTAAATGTGCAATTTTGCATGATGACTAATTGTTGCATGGAATGATTATTCAAATGTCACTATTAGACAGCGCTCTTTCATGTTCATTAACGAAGACGTTTTCCCTGCACAATGATTGCAAATCGCCAGTGGGCGTGGCCAAAGTGCTATACCATATCGATTCTGGACCCATTTCGATTTAATTTTTGAAATTAACTCCTTGATAGGCACTTCACCTTTTGCTCGTAAGTATAAAAAATTATATGACATTCTTGACCGTATCGCGCTTCTGCCTTCTTTCGTTAACGAAAATGATAGAGAGACAGAAGAAAAGTAATTTTACGATTTTGATAAATTAAGCTTTGCTCTGAGCAAATTACTTAATTTTCTCCACCAGTAAATATCACTTTCATGATGATTATATAATCGGTTTAATTCAGTGTCAACCTCTTAGATAACGCCCAATTTTCGCCACAACCTCGCGAAAAGTGGACCTCAATATTGACGGATGATGCGAATTTTATTCGTTTATTTTCTAGGTTTTTACTTTTATACAGGTTTGAATTACACTTATTTACTCGAATTGGTGATTTTTATATCAGGCATTTGAAAATATTGATATGAGCATTTGTGATCAGCATAGAAAGTGTCACGATATTTTATTCTCATCATGCAACTATGTCATATGTTGATATCATAAAACTTTGAAAATTTTACTGATACACCTTCTCCGACATGCATTATTTCAATTGAAACTAAAACCTTAGACTGTTTTGAAACATCTTTTATCCAATTTTCCAAATAACTTATATTTCAGGTAGCTATGTAGTAAGCGCATTCAATTGCACATCAGGAGCGTCGACTCCATATTCCTGCTCCAGGAATGTGATTTTAGTTTTGGACAGCACATCTTATATGAGAGACTGCAATCAAATTCGATTTGTTAGTGAAAAACCATTGAATGGTCAATTTTTGTTCATTTTTTAGCAATTCGATTTCGTTGAGCAATACGTTCTACCTCAACTAGATATCAGGGATAACTTTGTGCGGATTGGATCAACACTTTACGGTATTTTTCATAATGCAAGCCTACCATCTTTTAAAAAGTTTCGATAATTCAAATTCAGACAAATGACCAAAAATCGCTATATGCAACAAAAATATCCTAAATAAAATTCAATTTTCAATAACAATTTATCGACACATATCCCAGCGAATACTAATAATTCAGGCAGTGGTAGCACGACGATGAACCTCTATAAAACGCTTCGATCTGAAGTATGCGCTGACTTGGAAACGCTCTACAAAAACGCTCAAATATTGCCTGATGGAAAGGATGTTCCTCTGTCGAAAACCATCAAGAACATCCACACGATATATGACGGATTCGGATCTACTTCCATGGTGCTCTTTACCGCTTCAGGGTAATTTTAAAATGTTAAAAAAAAAACATTTTTTCCTATCGAGTTTATTCTTTTATTTTTTTCAACGCTCAAGACAATTTTTTTTTAGAAATCAAACCGATATTAATTTGGCTGGAGACACTCTGAAGACCTACGATGATCCAGGTTTCGCTATTGTAGTGGTGAACTATGGGAATTCGTCTTTCGATAGTTTCCCCAAAAGTTAGAACATCTATTTTATTTTTAACGAAATGAGCATTAAAGCCACATCATATAGAAAATATTGTATTCAACCTGAAACATTTTTAAACTTATCCAGAAATATCAATGATTTTCAGGTATCACCGCCGTTTACGCATGGGGAAATCAAACTGATCTCGATTTGGCTGCGAATGTTGATAAAACTATTTGCGGTATTTGCATATCACAAAGTAAATTAGGTAACCTTAAAATTTTAGATCCTAAATACACCGCCCCGCCTGTAACTTCTACACCAACCACTCCTCCAATGCCTATTACAACAAGTAATTTTCGATTTTTTTTTGTGTATTTTCATTTTAAAAAATATTTTCAATAATTTGAAATTGAGTTGATAGTAATATCGTGTTGTAGATAACCGATAAATTGGAGCGAAATAAAGAGCGAGTTTCTTCTCTTTCCTCCTGTGAGCTTCGGAATGCGCGAGAGACAAGCATCGTTCATTAGGCGATTTCTTTATTTTCTTTTCGCTTTCTCATTTTAAAAGTAATTATCGATATTAGTCAATTAATTCTTATCAGTGTTGATAGAGAACAGTATTTGGAAATGTTTATTGCGAAAATCTCATTACTTTCGATTAAAGAGCAAAGAAAACGAGAGAAAATAAAAAGAATTGCCAAATGAACGAATGTCGGCAGAGTCTGCATTCGAAAACCCAAAGAAAGGGGAGAAGGAACACACATTTCTCTTATTTCGTTCCAATTTGTCGATTATCGACAATAACTGTTGAATTATTTCATCGTTCCAAGCAAAATAACAATTGAGACGTAATCGAACAATTCTGATTTTAGCAAATGGAGGTGGCTACGGTCCTCTTCCGATGGGTGGTAATTACTCGGGTTGTGCGTGAGTTAATTACCTCAATTATAATCTTAATCACCCTAATTATAGCTGCAATCATTCTACAATTTGGCTTGATATCTTTGTATTAATGGATTCGTCAATTGCTATGACGAAGGCAAGATTAGAATTTTCAACTTTTTTTCCTAACGTGCCTGTTTTAGGGCGGTATGGATGAGGCTCAAAATTACATTCTGACGGTTTTTAATCAATTAACACTGGGACAGGCTGAACAATACCAAACTAGATTGGGGTAAGCTACAAGATTTTTGAAAATGTTTTAAAGAATTGATTGGACTAATGCAGAATTGTTTTAATCAAATCATAGTGTCAAAATTGTTACAATAATTTTAATCCAGCGCCATCTCCTACGCTAAGCAAGTAAAGCTGTTGAACAACTTGAACTATTGGAAATCCAATGAAGACTTCATGAATAACATGCAATTCCAATACCTTGGGGAATCTGGAACGAATATTGAAGGGTAATCAACTACATAATTTGAAGGGAAATTTCGTAAGACTCAAGGAATTAGACATGAATGTCGTGTTTTCATAGCCAATTCACGCGATGCAACACTAAACAATCAAAATAATCGATTTTATCCTCACAAAGAAGCTATCAGCGTGTTACTCCATATCAGACTCATATTTTCTGGGTAAATCAATTCGATCATCCTGAAAACGAATATCATCAGGCTAAAAATGCCCAGCGTGCATCCTAATTTCAAGATCTGGCTTTGAATTTTCTCTCTTTGAAGCTTCGCTGCTGCAGCGAGTAGTGACATTGTCAACGCTCGCAATAATATACGCTAATTTTTCAATTAATAATGTTTGCAATGCAGAGAAAAGGAGGCAATTTTGACACCAAACTAGGAACAGGGTATACGGTATGCACTTTTTAATTTGATATTCATTATTAGCAAGTCCGACTTGGCTTACCCTAAACATATGAGCCAGATCTAGAGGTAATATACTAGATAGTTCCCCTTGTCAGTCTTTATCTAAACTTTCAACAGTTTATTTATATTTCCATAATAAGAATATTTTAATTTAGCGCTCTCCAAATGGCGGTTCAAAACTTCGCGGACCCGGCTCAGCACCGTCCCGCAGCCAAGAAAGTGCTCATCATCGCGGCCAGCTCATACTCGTATGAAAATGACACCGAACAAACAAACCTACAGTCGCTTCCAAAGCATGCCATTTATCAGCTTTTCTATGTGCATGCGATATTTGTGCTGTGTCTAAAAACTTTTCAACATTTTTAGTATTATTAGAAATATTTCTAAGAATATAAAATCGCAAAAGTCCCTAACATATATGTTCTTAAAGATTTGTTTCGATCCAGTAAAAATGAAATTTTCAGATCTGGTGACTACGACGACCCAACCCAAGCTGCAGACTCGTTCAAGAATGATGGAGGAATCATCATTACATTGTGTAATAATTGAACATTTATTGTCTCATTTATCCGAAGTTTTAGCCTACGACCAAACCCACGGCTTGCCTGAATCATTGTTGAGGAATTTGTCGACACCGAATTACTGGCTGACCAACTCAGTCAGCATGCATGCTGATGACATGAGATGGTTGTTGTGTGAGGGTAAGCTTGGCAATGTTTAATGATTTAGAAAAGTAATAATATTTGAATATATGATGCCTTACGAATTAGGGTAAACAAATAATAGAATCATATCGCGGTGTTACGAAGTTTCTGGAAAGGTGAATTTTTCATTTTAGCGAACTGCTTCTGCCCTACGAATATGAAGCCTTACAACCAGGACGCCTGGATGGCACCACAAGGGGGCTGTCATAACCCTGTTTCGATCCCGGCTATTAATGTACAATTTACCTCATTGGCAACTTGGAAACCGCGAGACCCGAAGAGACACGAGACATGGAGAAGTTGTGTAGAAAAAGATGTATTACCATGCCATCCTCTGCCCTATTCTGTCTATGGCTCATATCTCGATTTCTCTTGGTTGCCAAATAGTCATGCTATTTTATTTCAGATCTAAATTACTAATTTCCAGAGATTAGGCGAACATGACTGTCTAAATGAATGGCACAATGGGTTCATCGCTTTTGTTGAAGACGCAAATAAACTGAATTTCTTGGGATCATGTAACAACTATTACCTTAATAGCTTTTTTACTTTTAATTTGAATCTATTTCTAGATCATTTGATATTTTATAATTATTTAAAGTATACCTAACATTTTCAGTAATCGCTCCAAAGTCCAAGTATTGGATCGGATTGCAATATATTAATAATCAATGGATGTGGCCTTCCGCGTTGGGAGATGCTAAATTCAAGGTATTTTCAAATGAAGATGATATTAAAAATCGTTCCGAATAATTCAAATGTTAGGGAGCTTGAAAAAGTAGCCACGTAGCACCCAATAAAATAACCATCTTTGAAGAAATATTATTGAAAAGAGAATCTATTTATAAACTATTTCGTTGAAAGTGGTCGCATGGCTATTTGCATAAATTGTCTAATATTGTTAAGAATTATTCGTTTTGCTAAAAGTAACAATTGGCAGATAAATTACCAAAGCTGGGGAGCAGGCGAGCCTCAATTGTCGAAAGGAAATTGCGTGTACATGTACCAAGCGAGTGGATTTGGATATTCGTGGTTCGTCGATAGCTGCAATGCCGACTACAACTACATTTGTCAAGCGAGCCCGTGTCATTCGATGAGTTATTGTCCTTATGTTAAATCGTAACTTCATTTTAATTTTAATATGTATTGTTAGTGATCACTATTGTTATTTATTTCATGCATTTAGAAAAGCAAATCATAAATAATATTTTTACTTAGAGACCGCAAATTTTAATATGCAAAAGTTAGCAGCAACTTTTGCGATCGAAACACGAATAATAATCGTAATTTCATTTACGTACACCCCTGGTTTATGTGTTAGGAAACGAATTAGTATGATAAAGAAAAAAATAATCAAAATAATAATAAGAATAAATTCAGTTTAATTTAGCAATGCTCATAAATGATATAAAGTTAAATTGAGAATTTGAATATGAAATACCCCATGGTAACATAAATTATTAAAAAATTTTGATTGCCGTTGTATGCTTCAAATAATTTCATTGCCTTTTGTCCATTTGTTGCGTTTCATTTCGTTTCCAATGTTTATGATGCAATTAGCATAGGCTGTAGCTTTATCCCTTTGCAAAGAGATAAAATGCCTCTAGAGATAATTCAAATTTGAGAGACGGAGAGAAAGAGCGGAATGCCAAAATAGGCTAAAATAGGCTTGAAACGCTCAAATCTTGGCCCCTCTCTATTCGAGTCGGAGAGAAGACACTTTGTATCGAATTTGACATCAATCCTCAGCACTTCCAAATCTTTTTCTCTGACTTTCTCCAAAATCCCCTATCTCTCTCATTTTCAAAATCTTTTCTAGCGCATTTTTGAGCCTCTAGGGATATCTTTATTTCTTTCTGCTCTATGAGATTCAAATGCTATCTCCAGAGACGTTTGCCTTATCTGACATATAAATATTTCGACGGTTCTCATCTTTTCTTGGAAGAAGAGTCTATCGAGTTTTTCCGCAATATGTCTAAGAATTCTTTGATGATGCAACAATTAGTTGTTACTTTGACCAGTTCCAATTGAAATTTTAGTTCTATTTGATTCTGTGCTTATTTTGTTCGAACTATTATTTTATAAATTGCTCGAATTCCGTTTTTTTATTTTTTTATTTTCGTTATTGTAAATTTTATCGTAATAAACATGGAAAATGTGTGCTGTTTCAGAAAAGTTTCCTATTATTTGGCAATGGATATGAGTGTCACATGAACTAGCAAATTGCTGAAATTCATATTCGAAGTAGGTAATTTTTCAACATTAACGCAGAAATACTAAGTAAATTCCAAATTAGACTGGGCGCTTGAACGTTAGATTATTTGAAACCTACCTGAAATGGCCCGTAGACATCGTAGATCGAAGGTCAGACGGGTTGTGAATCTCGTCAAGAAGATAATCGCCTTCTTTTTCTCGCATATCGGCCTTTGTGCACTGGTAAGTAGATGTTCAGAATTTGACATTTTAAACAAATCTACTCATTTTTATCCCTGACATGGTCATAAAAATTGAATCATGAAAGTCCTGGTTCAAAATTTGCGATTATATTCATTAGTCTAAATTTAGGTTATCGGATACGCAATGCTAGGCGCGGTGATTTTCAAAAAAATCGAAGGAACCCACGAAAAAGAAGTTCAATTAATCGTAAAATCAGCGAGAAAAAAAGCAGTAGACGTAATTTGGAATGCCACTTTCAACGTCAATCGACTAGATGCCAAACAGTGGCAGGCTACCGTACTCAAGGAAGTAAGTTTATCAACTATTTCGATCTATGACTGTTTTTGCATTTCAACATTTTCTAGTGTAAGGTTGCATTTATTAGAAAACCATTTCTGAGTTTTATAAATCGATTTGTCATGCATAGTTATTTATGTTTCAAAATGTCCTGGCATAAAATTTCATCCGATGCAGAGTATTTACCGATGAAAAGATGACGAAATACTAAATTTATCTTGCATTCTCAGGTGATGGAATTCAAACATGTGACGGTGAAAATGATTCGAGAGGGATTTGACGGCAAGGAATACGACGTTAATCAACAGTGGACTTACCCTGGAGCTTTTATGTATTCCCTGACTATTATCACTACAATCGGTAGGACTATGAGTTAATCCTAAAAATTGACTCTCAAAAATGTTTGCATGCACTTCAGCGTGGGAATTTTCATGGTCATCCATCACTTTCATTTTTCGCACCATCAGCACATTAATTTATTTATTCTTCTCGACATTTTACGTTTTAGGCTACGGTAACACCTCAGCGAAGACCAACATCGGGAAGGTTATCACGATGTTGTATGCCGTCATCGGAATCCCTTTGATGCTTCTTTTCTTGACGAATATTGGTGACGTGATGGCGAAAATTTTCCGGTAGATATTCTAATATCAATTCTTATTTAGAATATTTAGAGCCTGACAAACTGTCATAATCTAGAAAATGTTCTAACACTTGTAGAATTTGAAAAATAAGTGCAATTTCAGATTTCTCTACGCTCAATCGATCCGGCTCAAATTCCGACTAATTTTGTGGCATAAAAGGCGAAAGGTATTATTTTTCTTGTAAAAATGCAATAACTTGGACGTTGTTGATATTTAGGCCGCAAAAATCCGCAGAGCGAATTCGTTAGTTTCCCGATTGACAAGAGGACATCGAGTGAAGGCGGACTCATCGATCGACTCGTTTGGATTAGGTTAGACAAATATCAATCCATATTTTCAAGTAGAAGCACTGCTTTACGAAAATGCATACAATAAAGTCGATGGAACATTGGTGAAAGCCTAATGGTCAATCTTAAAATTCTTGAACACACGTGAAAATAATAAACTGCACAAATTTTAGGCGGGCCAGACGTCGAAGACTTGCTGACGGCCCGAGTTGAAATGGAGCAGTTGGAAGTTAAGGAAACGGCTCAGGTCTATTTAACGTCGATATTAAAAATCTATCCCGTTTTAGGCTACTCTAGAGCGAATCACCGTGCCGCTATCCTTAGTTATTCTTACGATGGTTGCTTATTTAGGAGCGGGTATTTCACTCTTAACCTATTCCTTTCTTACTTTAAAAGATTCAGGTATGATCCTTTTCAAGATTTGGGAGGAATGGAGCTTCTTGGAGAGCTTCTACTTTTGCTTCATTTCGCTTTCAACAATAGGTAGTCCAATTTCTTTCATATTTTAGAAAATTGTCGAATTTGAGGATTTGGCGACAAATTCCCCGGAAAATCGGTAGCTGAAGAGGATTCACAGAAGAAGCTCGTCATTACGTCAATTTACCTGATCTTCGGCATGGCGCTTCTTGCGATGTGTCTAAACTTGGCTCAGGAGCAGGTTCAGAACAAGACTAAGTAAAATTTATCTTGTAATTTTTCTTTGAAAAACAATTTTCAGGTGGATCGCGAATAAATTCAAGTCGAAGGACGACGAAGATGATTGACTCTATTTTTAATAAATAATTCGAAATAATGGCTCGGTTTTAACATCAATGAACCCCAAAGAAATAATTTTAAGCATACTGAACTTCAAAAACTACTGCAGAATAGTCGGTACTAATCATCCAATGTCCATCAAAAGCTGACTTTCTTCATTTCTTTTACGAATTTTCTATCTCCTCATAAAGCTTACTTCCTTTTCCTCGACAGAGAAAAACAATGCTCTTCGGAATGGTTCTTTATTTTTCCCTCATAAGAGGGGAAGATCCTATTTGAGAGGGTTCGACGACCCATTTTGCCCAAATTCAATTACCGATGGGGTCCTTTAAGGGCAATGTCTTGCCGCCTATAAAGCGAAAAGATAATGAGAAAATGAGAGGAGGAAAGGCACAGAAGGAAAGAGTTGAAGATAATATAAAATACGGACAGATATAATTAGAGATGAAGAGGGTTAGAGAAGCTGGAAATAGCAAAAAATTAGCACTTGAGCGCGATTGCGCGAGCTGCTTCCGGAATAGCAGAAGGATGAGTATTCGAGCATTAATTAATGGCATTAAGAAGGTTTGGAACAAATTTTCACTAATTATCTTAGGTCTAATAATATTTATCATTCGATGATATAAAATATTGTATTGGAATACACAAGATAATTAGATGATTTTATTACACAGCTTTCAAACTATATAAATCCGCATTTGGGGTTTATCAGAATAGGATTTGGTATAATCGCAATTGAAAATAGTTTCTATTTTTCCGAATCAAAGTTTCGATCTATTTCTGGCTTGCATAAACATAGAGTTTCCATTCTTGGAAACAATAAATGCATGAGCATAAGCAACATTCATGTATCTATTCATTCTTTCCCTAATTAATGACATTAATTGGATCCGCTTTGAATAGCTCTGTTCACTAATCCTTTGCCCTAATCGGGTCAGGATTTACAATGC